>APFE030921348.1:41935-59538 GCA_000404065.3 Pinus taeda
ATAACATGTCCTAACGTGTCCTGTTCCAGGGGGTCAGCGTGTCTGAATCCGATACCATGAATCTCGAATACTACGTGTCCCGAATCCCCGTGTCAGGTGACTTAGCATTTTTCTCATCAATATGTCTGCATGTTGTATATATTAGAACAACATCATTTGGTCTAAGAGCAAGTCATCGCATAATAAAGTGACATTGACAACCAACTTTAATGTTGTGACGTGGAAGACGTTTTTTAGTTATAGATCCAAGTTTAGCTACATTGCTGGCTTGTACATGATTTGGACCATAGGCACACCAATATCTGGTGATCAAGAATTTACAAAAAATTAAATAAAATATTTATGCATGTTTTGACATAAAGTAAAATAATAATAATAATAATATATATATATATATATATATATACAAAGAGAGAGAGAGAGAGAGAGACTCACACAACATATTCTAGATATGTTGAAGCATTTGTCTTCTTGATATCCTTCACATCTTTAATTCGTCGAGTTTTAGCAACAAATTGAGTAGGTGCACTTTCCCTCAATTGCTTTCCACTTATAAAATTCTCAAGTCGAAAATATGGAATAATCGCGACTTGGTCTCTTGCTACTTCCGTCCATGTCAAATCTTCCACTGAAAACTCTGTCATTCCTTCTGGGTCCTCAACCTCTAACTCATTGATCAAGTCCCACTTACTCATTCTTCAAATCCCTATACAAATGAGTGAACACGAATATTGACTAAACATATGAGCGACAGTTCATGTTATAAATATTGAACACCACTTGAAGTGCAATTTTCTGTAGTGTGTACAATTTACACTCAAGACCCCACTAGATATAACCACATTTAGAGCATGATTCACTATCTCCCCTTCATCTTTTTCTACCCGTACACAAAATAGTATTATGGACTTTCAAATGCTTCATCTTGGTATAATCAATACATTGCTGAAAGAAACATAACAACATGCAAAATCTGTTGCAACGAAAATCCAACAACTCCTTGACAAATATGGATCATGACATGGGTTTATATTCCGAAGACCCAACCCTATTACTGAAACCTCTGTCTATGTAACTCAATTTTCAACAGAACCCTCAAGCAAAGGCGAATTTCCTGAAAGAGCTGGACAGCCAGAATGCCAGGTACAATGTTTGTATTCTCCACGGCCTGTGAGAATTAATGCAATCTTATGTTCCTAAAAGTTTGAATGTTTCACTGCCCTTTTGACATTAGGGCTCATGTCAAATGAGTAAGATGAGATTTGAAATTGTAGCCCATCTCAAGAGAGACTATCCATATCCTTAAGGTGTTTGTTTGACAAAGCTCCCCCAGTCTGCAGTTTGCAATAAAAAGTACCAAGTAACACCCCTATTTTACCACATTGTCTTCACCATTTCTTACAGATGATGTAGTTGTGTTCTGCCTTGGCTGGACTGTATCTATTGTTGCTATAAGTAGGTATCTAAGTTATGATGAGCAGAAAAAGAGCCCAAGTGTAAGAATTGTTGCTATAAGTGGGTATCTACGTTATGATTTGTTGCCATTATATAAACCATTGCTCTTCATTCACGTTAGAAGAACAGACTGTCCTTTCATTTGAAGCAACCCTTCTTTGCATGTCAAATGTATCCTCTGACAGGCATTCGATTATTTCAAAGTTCATGTCCTGATCACTCTCTTTCTGTAAATTCAGAGACCTCAGCACAGATAAATTAAGACGGGCAGGTATTTTGTTTAAAGGGCTTTTCAATCTACAATTTGTCTTTGAGAAACCAAGGGTACTCTTTGAATTTGCGAGAACTGGGTGAACAAAGTAATAAATTGAAAGGTTTATTGACATGCCCTCCTTTTATTGAACTACGCTCTTCATGTTGTAGCCCTTATGTGGTTAGGAAAATGCCCTCCAATAGGCACACATGTTCGATTTTTATCTTACAATCACATAACCTGCAGAGGGTCTATTGAGAAAATTGTCAAATATCCAACTTTCTAGTTGATGTTGATATTGGGAACCATATTGTGTAATGTGCGTGTCAATTTCATGTCAGTTATGATTGCCTTTGGAGTATCAAGCCAAACTTTCTTATTGCACTTCTACTTCCCATGAAATGGGTATACTTCTAACTAGCAATTGCTGCTACTTTCTGTCTTATATGAACTAATGCTAGGCTTGGGTATAGTTAATCATCTCATAATTTTGTTTGCAGATCACATGCAGCTAGTTGGTAAAAGTGCTTCACAAGACCAGAGGGTGCATCACAGATTCCGGTGGAGGAGGCAGTACTAGAGAATGGAGTCCCATGGGAGCAGACATTCTTTGGTGTCTCGGAACAGTTGAGTGGGTTTTGCAGCATGCACATGGAGTTTTGGTGAATTCCAATTCCGAGGTGTGTGTACTGAATATATTCTGAACTGGTTTGGAAGTAGCATAATGATGGGCTTCTGATAAAACTAGAATATCATGTACCTAATCAAGATTGTAATTTATGTGGAACTTTTGGTTATGAAGTTCCCATGTATTGAGATGTCCTGTTTTTTCTTTTTGCTGTAAAGGATTTTATAACTAGATATAAATATTTATTGGTCTAGGGCATTTGTGACGCCTGTAGTCGAGATTGATATGGCCAGTTCTGATTCTATTTTAATCACATAAAAATCTTATGCAGTCTACTTCTTTCCAGTAGGTTCAACTGGGAGATAAATGTGTGGTAGAATATAAAGTAATAGGTGTATCGAACATTGTGGAGACATAATTGTAGCAAATGTGAATGTGCCTCTTGGGACTTAAAACTCTGCATATGTAAGTTATGGTAGTGGAATGTATGCTAAAGGACTTTATAGTGACTTGAAGAAATGCTGGTAAGGGAAGTTACTGGATTGGAAATAGACCAGTAATCATGGTGTTTTAGACTTGCATATTCGCATGTCAGTACAACCTTCTTAATGGATGTTTGTTTTTAATGCTGATTATAATCTAGGCTCTAGCCTATCAGATGACCTGTCTATTGTTCAGAGAAAGGACAAACTTTGAGCACTCATAATCAGCAACAAGTCTATCCAAATATTTGTATCTCTGGTCCAATTATTTGTACCTCTAGATTGTGATTGAACATTTTATATCTCTAGGTCATTATTGAATGCTTGCTCTGATATAATCGATAGACAAATCTATGGCTGGGATTATATGCAGGCTACCACATTCCTATGCCTGCAGCCTTCTTTGGAGAGTTAGGTTCTCATTTTAGTTGCAGCCGTACATTATTCAGACAATTCAGCAAAGGAGCTAAATTAAGATTCTCCACAGCCTAACTAAATGCTACTTTGCACATGTAGTTGTACGAAGTTATACATGAAATAGCATTTTGTCTTTTTAATTGCGACTTATCAGTGCTTGTTAAGCTTTATGTCAAGTCATAACAAATTTGAGTGGGATGGCAAAATTGTGAATCTTCAAGTAGCTCTTGCTCTACTTTAAGGAGTTTATAAAACTTATTAGAGCTCCATTAAAGAAAATTGTTGAAGGTCTTTCACCCAAATAGATTGGCAGATGTGAAGTGGCCCAACTAGTGGTAAAACAAGGTTATCTTTGCATTTATGATTTATTTAAGTTGGCTTCTTTCTTAGCACAATGGAAATGTAGCAAAGATTAATATCCACTGGGGTTCATGATTCCATGAATAAATAATCCCAATGTGGATGTATTTTATTGCAAAGTGTTTATTGCTTGTTTTTATAGTCAAGAAGATTTTTGATTAAAAAAATCCTTCCCAGATTTCAAGTTTCAAGAATAAAAGTTAAGACATGTTGCTTTTTACTTGATCCTAACACATCATTTGGATTAATAATTAGATGCTCCTCCCATTTGTTATCTACAGAGTATAAAAAAATCTTCGGAAGAGTTGCATGTTTTCTAGTATGTAACGATAAGTAACATATTGTTGTACTTCTCAAAATATGAATTCTAACAGGATTCGTGAGCTTTTAGCAAAAAGAAGAAGTCCATAATAGAGTTTGCTAGACCTTAGGAACACTAATAAGTCAAAAACATAAAGTGTAGGCCCACAATGGAGCTCTCAACTTGCAAAATAGATTGCATAGCAGAGTTGCAAGACTTATCAACACTTACAGAACCCGTAGGCCCCTCGACAAATTATGTAGGCATACATCAGAACCTATAGGCTTGGAATGGTGCCCAGTAGTAATTATAAGGTCTTGTAAGTACGCAATAAAGTATACATTGCAACAGAGCCCACTAGCTTGCTAAAGAGTTTGTTGGACTGCTATTAGACCTTGAACGAAAGATGCCTTCCCAAGCATGCGCATTCATTCCAAATGTCTTTCTTCTGAGGCACTTTGTTCCAGTGTTTTTCTGCTCATTTAAAGGTTTAATGTGCTAAATTGTTAGAATTTAGCAAAAAAAAGGGGCCAATGATTCATAGGCTGTTTCAATGATCTGCTAACAATTTATTTGTATGGTTACCCTGCAGAAACACTGCAATGATCTGTTTTGGTGTCCTGAAATTAATGTGTTCAATTCTTGTATCGGAAAAAGTTACACATTCAAAACAGTGGATATTACTCCACCCAAATTGTAATAGTTGTACAAGAAAGGAAAAGCATGTCTGACTGTTCTATGATTAATGCAACCCAAATTTTCTAAACTCCAGCCTTAAACGCTGTCAACAATTTTATTCTTGAGTACATGTAAACTACTGCGAATGGGATTTAGTCTTAATCACCAAATTAAAAACGCTGAGAGAATCTTAAATTGCCAGCTAAGAACACAAAATTTTGATACCTTCAAATGTAGTTTTCGGAGAAACAGCATAAGAATTCAGATTTTCTTATAAGGAGATCATTTATCTTAAATATTATGCCCATGGTCATGTAAAATAAGACCCTGTATGCCAAAATTTATTTTGAGATTGCCATGTTTTGTAACTACATGGAATAAATCAAGAATTTACAGGCATTGGCAATATGGGGATGCCACATACAACATTGATAAGAAACTGGCACAGAGGTTAATTTACCTTACGCCGAGGGACGCACAGCCAGCCGGGAATATGCACCGTGGTCGGACCTGCGTGGGTGAGCCAGCAACACTTGCCAGAGCGGTGTGTGCTCAAGAGGGGTTGCAGAGGTTGCAGAGGAAACTCGACGGATTGCGCAAATGGAGCAAATGGTTCTTTGGCGCGAATGCTCGTTTGAAAATCCTGCCCAGCACAGCAGGTGCCAGCTCGGGCCTCCAGCTCGGAGGTGGTGGGTCACCCATTCCCGGAAAACTTATGATGTGATGGGCCGTCCCATTGCCGGAGAAACGATGGGTGCGAGATGGAAAGGCATGGCATGTATGTATGGTGAGGCATCTATCGGGTGCATTAAATGCCCGATAGCAGGCTGGTTAGCATTTAATGCACCCGATAGCTGCCTCACCATTACAACATGCCATGCTTTCCATCCCGCACCATCGTTTCTCCGGCAGTGGGACGGCCCATCGCATCATAAGTTTTCTGGGAATGGGTGACCCACCACCTCCGAGCTGGCACTCGCTGTGCTGGGCAGGATTTTCAAATGAGCATTCGCGCCAAAGAGCCATTTGCTCCATTTGCGCAATCCGTCGAGTTTCCTCTGCAACCCCTCTCGAGCACACACCGCTCCGGCAAGTGTTGCTAGCTCACCCACGCAGGTCGACCACGGTGCATATTCTCGGCTGGCTGTGCGTCCCTCGGCGTAAGGTAAATTAACCTCTGTGCCAGTTTCTTATCAATGTTGTATGTGGCATCCTCATATTGCCAATGCCTGTAAATCCTCGATTTATTCCATGTAGTTACAAAACATGGCAATCTCAAAATAAATTTTGGCATTCAGGGTCTTATTTTACATGACCATGGGCATAATATATAAGATAGATGATTTCCTTATAAGAAAATATGAATTCTTATGTTGTTTCTCCGAAAACTACATTTGACGGTATCGAAATTCTGTGTTCTTAGCTGGGAATTTAAGATTCTCTCGGCCTTTTTAATTTGGTGGTTAAGACTAAATCCCATCCGCAGTAGTTTACATGTACTCAAGAATAAAATTGTTGACAACTTTTAAGGCTAGATTTTAGAAAATTTGGGTTGCATTAATCATAGAACAGTCAGACATGCTTTTCCTTTCTTGTACAACTATTACAATCTGGGTGGAGTAATATCCACTGTTTTGAATGTGTAACTTTTTCTGATACAAGAATTGAACACATTAATTTCAGGACACCAAAACAGACCATTGCAGTGTTTTTGCAGGGTAACCATACAAATAAATTGTTAGCAGATCATTGAAACAGCCTATGAATCATTGGTCCCTTTTTTTTGCTAAATTCTAACAATTTAGCACATTAAACCTTTAAATGAGCAGAAAAACACTGGAACAAAGTGCCTCAGAAGAAAGACATTTTGAAATCAAGAAAAGATGAACCATAGTTTTTAAAGGTTGGACAGTGTCGTGGAAGGAAAAGAAGCATGAATGAACAATTGGAGATCTCTTCTACAAAAGAAATCAATTCGGACCACACATCTAGAAGGGTACAACATTCTATTTTACGAAATACTGGTATGGAAATATCAATTGATGTATCATTTTATGTGAAATTCAAAATATCATTATCTTCATCGCCTTCAATGCAATCGTATAACAATGTGTTTTTTTTTGTTACAGCTGAAGATTCCACATCTCATAATACTTCAAGTTGTCAAGTTCAATTATTTGATGAGAATAATGTGGATCCAAATATAAGGAGTTCATTGATTCCTTTTCCATTTGATTCACCATGCCCACCTCTCCCGTTTGATCATCGAACCCCTTGGTTGTTTCCACCATTTGCACCAAATTCATTCATTGGGCACCCTACTTCAACCCATAACATTTTGGTTCCACACCCTAGAATGATGCCCCCTATTGTACAACCAGTCGGATTGTATAGCCGTTCGCACTCTATACCTTGTTCATTTATAACATCCAACATGCCTCAATCCATTGCCCCGGAACTACACAACTATTACACACTTCCAATCAACAATTTACTTACAGTTGCTCCATCTACAGAGGAGGGGCAATCTAGTCACATGAATTCAAACTTTGTGGTAAGAAAAGTTGGTTGATGAAAATGTTATAACTTTTATGAATGAAATTTTGTATCAATGAAAATCTCTATTTATATTTTAAGTGAACCTATATTGCTAATTTATTTTGTAATGGATTAACCAAAAGCATTTGACAACATTCTTCTCAATTTGTTTTACAAGAAATAGCGGGTGAAAAGAGCAATCAAAGTGCCAACAATCAATGGCAAGATGACAAATATTTGAGCTGATAAGTATTCATGGATAAAATATGGGCATAACCCTATAAAGGGCTCTCCTGATCCAAGAACATCTTGTGTGCATGACGGACTTAACATGTCTCTAGATATGTACAACATTTTGTAAATTAAATTTTGTACGATTATCGTATTGAGATATTGAAATCTTTTTGTTGAACTCAAAGCATATAAAATCTCAATGTAAATGTTGGTTGAACTCTCACAAACTCCAGAAAATGGTTATTTGCCTTTTTGCTACTATAAGCTTGATACATCCTTTCTGGATAATAGTATAGTGTATTGTATATAAAGGCAGAATTGGAACTCTTATATATCAGGTTGTCTCATTACTGTAGATGTGATTTTGGCATGCTACTTTAATACAAAATGAATTTCAGTGAAAATTGGTCTTTTGTGAAAATTGGTGAAAATTATTGACATGCTCAAAGTCAGTCCTTTGGTGTCTGGAAATGATTGAAAATTGTGGAGTTGGAACCCATCTATGCATACTCAATGCTATTTCCTTCAAGTCCAATGTGTCATGACTCATGAAGGAAGGATGGACCTGTATATAGCAAATGCCATAGGGTTGAAGGAGGGGACAACCCATGCACTCTAAGGCTAAATTCTTGGTACCAATGAAGATGTTCCTCATTTAACTTGGCTTGTAACATTCCTTAAACCTCGGCAAGCAGGGGAAGCAATTTAGATTTTCCAGATCAGTTGAACCCAATAAGCAAAGATGTGTTGCTATCTTTATGCTTTCTCTTTAAACAATGCCTGTTGTGTTCTCATCCATTCTTTCAAAGTTTCAATGTAAGAGATTATGGATTGGCACAGAGTTGGAATCCACAACCTATTTCTGCAAATGTATCTTTTCTTGGTTTTCATTCCAGAAACTAGTTTTTTGAGATATACTACCTATGGGGTGACCCTGTTGTTTCCAGTTTTGAGATATTTCATCTTTCACACCAAATTTTGAATCTGGCATAATTTAGTATGAAAAGTCCAATTTTGTGGCCATATCAAGGGGGCTGTAAATTGGACCCTGATCGCTGTTACAATTTGTGAGCTTCATACTATGCACTATTCTGCTTAATGTTAAGACAAAACTAGCAGCTAATTAACATCTCTTAACCTTGTAGATTCATATAACATGTTACTTTATTACATTATGCCTAAAGTTACTTTATTATTTAATACTTCCATGTAATAAAAACATGATACATACAACCTCAATGGTCCTAACAGTTAAGAACATGTGATTCTCTCCACAAAGGTCATATGTTCAATTCCAAACAGGGGTAAAATATGTACATGTGGCCAAGATGCTATTTGTGTGGCAGTGGCAAGGTATAAGCATTCCCATTCTCACTTACAGGGTAGCGAATGGACAAATTATATTTATCAGGCAGACCCCAATGCCCAATAATTTTCTAGTAAAAAAATTAAACATAATTTACAGGGTAGCGAATAATTTTCTAGAGCAAAATTAAAACATGATATGACCATCAAACTAGCATTCAAGAATCTCATGAGGCCACAAAAAAACACCCCTTACAATGTGTAGAACTACAACACCCACAAATCAGTAGAGCTCCTCATCAAATATCCAAGATTATTGCCATGCACATTCCAGACCCTTGTAAATACACAAAAACAAATTCTCCATGCCTTTCTCAAACAGTAAATCGAACTTTCTTATTAAAAGAGTTTTATATTTTAATTCCCTCAATACAAATACTATGCATGGAAATAATATTACTTAGTCAATATATATTTTTTATTTTTCTTTATAAATAAGATTATGATTAGTTCCTATAAACGAGTTTAATGATTATGATTAGCTACTATGCAAATTATAAAAATAAAAAATCCAAATAAAAGTAATTTTAAAAATCAAATTTATTATTCCTTAATTGCTTTTGTTTTTGTTTAAGGTTAATGGTTGTAACTATTTATACCAACAGGACTGCAGATCCAAAAATAATTGAAATAACCATCTTAAGTACTGTGCCTTCCTCTGCTATCATAAATGAATCTGGACAGGCCCAAAAGTAGCATCAAATCAGGGCAAAATCAGCACCTTTCCTCTGTTGTTGAGTTATCCCTACTATTGGTTATAACTCCAATCACAAGCACGCCCAATTTCTTGTTGTAGATACTGTGTTTGGGCTTCAAAGAAGTGCCCCATATCCTAATATATCTCCTCAAAAGAACACTCGAACTTTTGAACATAACCCACAGCCACATACTTTTACTACAGTGCCCTATCTTATGCAAATCTGCCCTGTAAACAATCGGAAACATGCAGGAACATGGCACAAATGTCCATGATTGAAGTGGCCACAAATCAGCTTTGATTTTCCTTGAAAGATATTATCATGAAAGGTACTTCGAGCTTTCGCATCCTTGGCTTCCATATTTTTAATATTTTTGGCAATATCCAAAGATGAGTGTTTCTTCACTTGTTTTCTTTATTTATTAGGATTAGGGCATCTTCAAAGGCATCATGGGCATCTAGGGCTTCATTGATATATGCATACATTGCATCATTCCAGGGCAAACCATGTACCTAAGAAAATTCACTTCATACTAGGTTAGAGTTTGTCATTATTATGCATCAATGTTCCTAGGAGGGTTTCATGGTATGAGCTTCTTCATCTCACATTAAATCATGCATCAACTATTTCTGGCTTGTCATAATATAGATATGGATATAGCTAGGGTTTGCATTAGAAATGACTTATATTTCTTAAATGTTGTGAAAACCAACAAACCAGATGTAAATAACCCTATTTTGTTACTTTCAATTATTCCCATGGCATCCATCCAGGTGGAATTCAAGACGGTATTAAAGAGGCAACATCTGAAACTTGAAATTAAAATGAAATTCAAACGAAGCTCCAACAATCTTTGTTGAACCACTGATAGGTTAAGAATAATTAATTCACCTCAAATATAATGTATATAACTGAACATGAAGCATGTTATAACATGAGTAGACATTTAAGGTGAATGAAATTACAAAACGGAACAAAGAAAAAAAAATAAAAAATAAAAAAAGACATTAACGGGTTCTTTAGTGAAAGAACCACTGTATGAGAGTCGCAAGAAAAATGACAACCAGTGTATACACATAGTCGAGACCTATACTGATGCTGATAAATGTTTGCCAATGGAATGAACGGTGATGCTAAATCATCTCTAGCACCTACATCTACACTTGAGATTGCTCCAACCATTAGATCAGTAGACATTTTATGGATCTCCGCAAGGTGCTTTATCGTAAAAGAATTAAATCGAGCACTCCATATTTTTGCCTCTATAGAGGGGCTTCAAATTGTCTGCGCAAACATTGTAGATGCCTTCCATTTGATTACAGATTAAATCTGAATTTGTCAATACTGTTATATAATTGACCCCATTGTGTTTTGCCTCTTTTTTTCCTGCAACAAGTGTAATGTAGTATGCTTCGTTATTGGTTGTCTTTTCCTGCACTTCCCATATTCTATAAACCACATGATTTTTTGCCCCATTGTGAAGGACAAATTTTAAAGATGTTTGACCCGGATTTGGGCAGCATGATACTTCAATGCACAGTGTCCACTTTTCCACCATTCTGTGAGCTTAGAAGGACTGCATAGTGACAACAACAAAATAGATTCATGTTAGAATATGAAATATGATAAAATATCCTGATTGAAATTGATTATTTTTATTCTACCTCAAGTTTGAATGCACATCCTTGAAAAATAACACAAAATCAAATATCAGTGATAAGACTTTGGGCATAAAGAGTTAATAATGCACGGTCATGTTAATAATGCATGCATGGTCATGAAAATGAGTATGTAGCATGACAAGAAGAAATGAACCATTTAAGACAAACCTTGTCATGCTCTCAAGGATTCTAAGGATTTCGTAATATCATCTTTTAGTAAGATTGACTAAAGAAATCCTATAACTAAATGCTTAATTCAAACGAGCTCTGCAACCTGCATCCTGCGAGATCCGCATTCCACGGGATTTCAAGACTGCGAGCACGCCCGCTCTCTGTGAATATTGATCCCTGCGGGCGGGTCCGCCGAGGGCTTCGCTCCAAACTGTGGCCGATCAGGGTTGGATCTGCTGGCCCTTCATGGAGGAGCCCACTCCCCCCCAGGGGTCTTCCCCCCTCCTCCACCCTCCGCCGTTGAGGCCTTCAGATCCTTGCTGGCCTCCCTACCCAAGAAGAAATGCGTGGAAGTTGTTAAGTTCGTGAAAAAACTAGAAGATATCCCCGAGATCGCTCTTCCGCCTGAAGGTCCGGTTCAGGTAGCTTTATCTTTGGCAAATCGTGCTCTGGTTGGTCAGTTTACAGGTCTCTAGCCTTCCCCGAAATCAACAGAGAACTAGGCTCCGCTAATAAAGAACAAGGTAACCTCTTACTTCCTCGGAAGAGGATACTTCTTATTTGAATTTTCTGAAAAAGAGGACAAGGATCCCATTTTCAGGAATGCCCCCTACTTCATGGGCCCTCAAGGTCTGCATTTAAATAAATGTACGCCAAACTTCGACCCGACGGTGGATGTGCCTTCAGCGGTCCCGGTATGGGTAAGGCTCCCCAATCTCCCCGTTCACTGCTGAAATTGGAACTCTTTGAAGCATCTAGGAAACACTCTTGGGAAATTCATAGACAAAGCCAACAGCAAAAATCAGTACAATTGCGCCAGAATTTGTGTGGAGGTAGATCTGGAGGTCGAACTACTAGAAGCCATCAAAATAATTGTAGGTCCCTGGACGCAAGTACAGAAATTGGACTATGAACAGCTGTCGTTCAAATGCCGGAAGTGTCACGTCTACGGACACTTCGCCAGAGATTGCCCATCCAAAGGGGTAGAAGAAAAAGGGAAGGAAGAAGGGTGGAATCAGGCAAAGCGACCCAAAACTTCACTCAAGAAGAACGCAAATACAAATGCTAGAACTCCCCAAGCGGGGCCTGCTCAGAAACCACCCATGGAAAGTCAAGGGAACAAATTTGAGATCCTTGGATTTGAAATCATGAATACGCAGGAGCCAGAAATTCCGAAGGAGATCTCTCCACTTAAATCCAAAAATGTACCGGAGAGATCCAAAGGGGAGACATCAAAAGAAGAAAAGGAGACCCAAGAGTCCGAGGAATCGGAGGAAGAAGGGGAAATAGGGGAATCACAGTCTACCCCTAGAAGATCTACAAGAAGGCGAATGTCAACAAGGGAAAAAAGAGACCAAGAAACATACAAAGAAAAGCTTCAGGGCAGCCAGCCAACGCTAGAGAAACTCCTAGCAAAAACCCCGAAGATGAAGAGGATCCAAACCCAAAGCTCGAAAGGAGCTCATAACAGCAAAAGTAAATGATGAAGATAGTCTCCTGGAATTGTAGGGGAATGGGCACCAAAGCCAAGGAAGAAGCAATGAATAGTTTAATAAGACTGGAAGCCCCGGACATTCTTCTCATCCAGGAGACTAAATTGGAGGATTCAGCCTTCCTCCAGGTAAGCAAAAAATTTTGGAAGAAAGATGGAGCGCAAGCAACCTCTGCCCGTGGAGCATCGGGAGGACTTGTGTTGCTCTGGAATCCAAATAAGTTCTCATTAATCTCTGAGTCCCTAAACACTCATTGGATTTTGTTAAAATTGTAGCACTTAGAATCTAAGGAAATTATCTGTCTGGTCAATGTTTATGCTCCTCACAATGCATGCGAGAAAAAATCATGTTAGGACTCCATCAAAAACTTGGCAGATCTAGAAAATCTGGAGAATATAATCATAGCTAGAGACCTCAACCTTACCCTCCTCTCGTCAGAAAAAAGAGGAGGCAGTATCGTCAAGGATCCAGCAAGAGAATTAGTGGAAGATCTCATGCAAGATTGGGATCTGATAGACATTAAGCCGACTATTGGCAAGTTCACGTGGTCAAACAAGAGAGTTGGCCTGGGTCACATAGCAGCTAGACTTGACAGATTTTTGGTGCAAAGCTCCTTCCTGCTTCTTGGTCTAGAAGCTAGAACACACATTTTTTACAACAGCATATCAGATCACAAGCCTATTAGCCTAGAGCTGCTGTCTCCCAAGGATCTGGGACCTATTCCCTTCAAATTCAGCTCTCTTTGGATCAAAGAGACAGACTTCAAAAAAATTCAAATCGGTCTAGAAAGCCAGCATCTTCATCTTGAAACAGCTGAAATCACTAAAGAAGTGTTGGAAAAGGAGGCCAAGCTCCAGCAAAGTTTCCATAAGGCCTGCCTGGCAGAAGAGGAATATTGGAGGCTCAAGTCTAGAAGTCTTTGGCTCAAATTTGGCAATAGAAACTCCTCTTTCTTTCATAAACAAGCCCAAGCCAGGAAAGGCCGTAATTCCATCACGGAAATAAATGATGAAAACAACATTCTGAAGGACTTTGCAAGCATAAAAAAGGCAGCCTCAGAACACTTTGAGAAGCTGTATAGGGAAGATCTAGGATTTGAGTAAAACGACAGTCTGTTGGCCATTGTCACCTCCAAGATGAACCAGGCACTTGAGAGCAAAATCACGCAAAAGGAAGTCAAGGAGGCCCTTTTCGCAATGGATCCCGACAAAGCTCCGGGACCGAACGGTTTCACGCCTAGATTTCTCCAAACCTGTTGGCAGATTGTTGAAAAGGAGTTCTTCAAAATGATCCAGAAGTCCCAAGACTGTCAGAAGATTGGAGGCTGCACAAATTCAACCTTTCTCGCCCTCATTCCCAAAAAGAAAGGAGCAAACACTTTCAACAGATTTCGCCCAATTTCCTTATGCAATATTGGGTACAAAGTGATAACCAAAGTAATAGCTAACAGGTTGAAAAGAGTTCTCCCCAAAATCATCCCGGATAATCAAGGTGGATTTATTCAAGGCAGGCAGCTGGTGGACAATTTCGTGCTGGTTCAAGAGGCGATCCATTCCAACCTACATCGAAAGGAAAAAGGTATGGTTATTAAATTAGATCTAGCAAATGCATTTGATCGTGTTAGACATAGATTTTTGTTTGATGTGTTGCATAAACTGGGGTTCGGGAAAAACTTCATCAAGTGGATTAGAGCATGTATTTCGGAGCCTTGGATTGTCCCCCTGGTGAATGGTAGGGCTGCTGATTTTTTCAAAGCTCTAGAGGGTTGAGGCAGGGGTGTCCCCTTTCACCCCTCCTATTCGTCCTCCAAGCCTCTGTCCTCAGCTTTTACCTAGATAAAAAGCAGCATGATCAAGACATTGCTGGCCTGTGCATTGCAAGAGGGGTAAAAAGCATCAATCACGCCCTCTTTGCTGATGATACATTACTGTTGGGGGCTGCTTCTCCTCATTCAACTATTAAATTCAAAGAAGTTCTGGATGACTACTGTAAGGTCTCAGGCAGCGTATTAAACAAGGGCAAATGAAATATATACTGTTGGAATATTCCTGCTTCAACTACAAACTCCATAGCCAGATGCCTCGGATTTGCAGCCTCCGTTACTTGGTCCTCATTTAAATATCTTGGTCTGCCAATCTTCCACAAGAGGGCCTTGAGCAAAGACTGGTACCCTCAGTTAGACAAATTCAAAGCAAAAATGCAAGCCTCGGGATCCTCTTGGCTCAACATTGCCGGAAAATCAGTGCTCATTAAAGCAATCCTCAGCAGTCTTCCGATATTCAAATTCTCTGTCCTCCTGGCACCTGTGGGAATCATCAAAAAGATGGAGGAGCTAATCAGACTGTTTTTCTGGAAAGGAGGCAAACAAAACGAGAAGAGAATTTCCCTATTCAATTGGGAAATAGTCACCAAATCAATTTACGAGGGAGGACTGAACTTCAAAGATCTCAGAGCTCAAAATCTAGCCATGGGAGCCAAATTGATTTGGAAAATCATAGTGCCTAATCCAGGGTGGGTACAGGTTGCTTTGTGGAGGAAATACTTCAGAGGAACGAGACTCAAATGCCTGGAACAACCCAAAAATCAACTCAGAACTCCTTTCAGCATGCTCATCAACAGAATTGGCTCGCTGATAAGAAATTACTCTTTCTGGATACCAGGAAATGGTAAACGTATTCATCTGTGGAATGACAGTATCCTGGATAGACCTCCACTGGCAGATCTGAGAGGCATGACAAAGTTGAAGTGTTGGATGTCTGAAGCGAGCATCAACACCCTGTGGGACCTCTTGATTTGGCAGGATGATGCCTGGGTAGGTTGGAAACAGCTCCCAGTTCCTCTCACCTTGCATCCAGAGATGGAAACGCTCACCACGAACCTGCACGGGTTGGCTCCTATATATGTGCGCAGGAAGGATGTGAGAGGTTGGGGCACAAATCGGGAAGGCTACACGGTAGCTCAGGGATACACTAAGTGTCTAGAGCGACCCCATGTGCCCCCCAACCCTGCCCCCTGGGTAGGCATATGGAAAATCCCTTCAATGCCAAAAGTAGACCACTTTTGTTGGCTTCTATGCCATCAAAAAATTCTCACAGAAGATAGGCTTCAGAAAAGGGGCATCTATGGGCCTTCTCGATGCATGATGTGCAAAGAAAACTCAGAATCCGCCTTCCACCTCATGATCGAGTGCAAGTTCGCAGTCTCTATATGGCAGGAGCTTCTTGTTTCCTGGAATTACAAGTTCATCTTCCCCTCCTCAGTCTCGGATCTGTTCGCGGGTTGGATGGCCAGATATCTAGGCCCTCTTCCAAAAAACAAAACAATCAGGACAACATGGAGTGCTCTGCCTAAATTCATCAGTTGGCAAGTTTGGTTGGAAAGAAACAGGAGGATTAACCAGAGCAGGAAACAGGATTACAGAATAGTTGCCAATTCAGTGAAAAGTTAGCTAGTCGAGTGGCTGGAAGACAAAGGAGATGATTCAAATCTAAGTCAACAAGACGAATATTTGGGATCGGCCCTCAATTTCAAATTTCAAAAATCGAACAGCTCTCCTCCAACCCTCAAAGAATGGAAAATTAGGAAGAACGAAGAAGACTTTTAGTCCTGGCTGTCCATTCAACCACTTCCCTCTCTCTTTTTTGATGGGGTAGCAAAAGGGAATCCAGGAATTGCTGGAGCTGGAGGGCTAATCATTAACCCAGATGATTCATCTTCGCACAGATTTGCTTGGGGATTAGGCCATTCCTCAAACATACAAGTTGAGGCGATGACCCTCTGTCAAGGTATCAAAATCCTCAAAGAGCTGGGACTTGAGGAGGCAAATGTCTTTGGAGAATCCTAGGTTATCATAAAAGCAGTGGCGAACAATCTTAATCCAGCGGATCTGCAACTAGCAAGGATAATTACAAGGATCAAAGGCATGACAAAGTCCCTAAATCTGAATTACTTTCATGTTTTGAGAACAAATAACAAAGAAGCAGACATTGACGCAAACAAGGCAGTTCACTTAGATGCCGACACTATCCTCAGAGATAAGGAAATCCTTTGGGAACCAATCCCTTAAAGAGTCATGTTTTATTGCATTCTTTTGCATCAGTTTGTTTGTATCTTTCAGCTCGGGAAATTAGCAGCAAAAGTGCACTATACCAAATGTAAAAAGAGGAAGCTTATAAGAGTATGCATTATTTTCCTTTTGTTGGAAAGTCATGCAGAAATCTGCTCCTCCTTCTGTAACCGAATTTGTGGCTTTTAGCCATTCAGTTAATGAAATCCCGTAACCGTTCTTGTAAAAAAAAAAAAGATTGACTAAAGAAATCCTTTGGGAACCAATCCCTTAAAGAGTCATGTTTTATTGCATTCTTTTGCATCAGTTTGTTTGTATCTTTCAGCTCGGGAAATTAGCAGCAAAAGTGCACTATACCAAATGTAAAAAGAGGAAGCTTATAAGAGTATGCATTATTTTCCTTTTGTTGGAAAGTCATGCAGAAATCTGCTCCTCCTTCTGTAACCGAATTTGTGGCTTTTAGCCATTCAGTTAATGAAATCCCGTAACCGTTCTTGTAAAAAAAAAAAAGATTGACTAAGGAAATCCTTTGGGAACCAATCCCTTAAAGAGTCATGTTTTATTGCATTCTTTTGCATCAGTTTGTTTGTATCTTTCAGCTCGGGAAATTAGCAGCAAAAGTGCACTATACCAAATGTAAAAAGAGGAAGCTTATAAGAGTATGCATTATTTTCCTTTTGTTGGAAAGTCATGCAGAAATCTGCTCCTCCTTCTGTAACCGAATTTGTGGCTTTTAGCCATTCAGTTAATGAAATCCCGTAACCGTTCTTGTAAAAAAAAAAAAGATTGACTAAAGAAATCCT
>APFE030921351.1:8907-83040 GCA_000404065.3 Pinus taeda
GTATTTTGTGTTGAAAATTGCAGGTTCTAACCAGGCTCTCCACAAGACGATCCTTGAAATGATAAAGTACTTCACCCTTCCTATATGATATACCACCCTTATCTATTACAGGCTTCGTACTTTAGGGGGCAATCTGTTACACTGAAATTTGTCACCATGACTATCTGCAGTTAATATGGCTCCATCAATAGTCATATTATCCTCCTTGTCAAGCCTCATACCTCTGCTCTTCATGTCAAACTTCAAAAAGAGAGAAAGTCACTTAAAAACATGTTATCTCTGGGTACGCAGGTTCTCTCTACCTTGCCTGCGTGTATGCACTCCAAACACACTGTACCTGTGTACTTGTACGCTCTGTAAGCCAAAGGATGGGTGCGTACCCCTGTAAAGGGCCAAAAGGCGCGAGTTTCATCTCTAAAAAGTTACTTGTGGTCACTTCTAGAGCCTTCTAGAAGAGTGTTTGACGTGTATTGAGCGCCTCCAGATGGTTCATGCTCCCCTATGATAGAGGAACTTATCCCATCAAGAGAGGAGCTACCCCATCCAAAAGAGGGAGTATCCCATTGATGTTGGAACTGAATAACTTCCTCTAGAATACTATAAATACAGGCCTTGGGCCAAAGGAGGGGAGGTTGAAAGCTGAACATTCTAAAGGTTAAATGCTGCTGGAATTAGGACTTCCATTGTTGACTTGTGAGGAGAGATCACTATCCTTCCTTGTTGCCATATTGGGAGTGGGTGAGCTTGTCAAAGTAGAGGAAATCTCTTGTTGGACCCTGGGAGGAGCTTGCCCAACACCAAGGCTCAGGTTGTAATGGTTCCTTTTTTGTTTCCTTAATACAAATAAGTCCATTCTTCTCAATGATTTGTTGTTAATGAATTATTTCATGTACTCCTTGGTCTATGTGATGAATATGCTTTGTTTTATGAATTATTTAGGTGTTATGTACTCGTTTGCTTTGTTAGTGTATGCAGGTCTTAAAGTGAAGGAGGAGCTCATCTGGATCAGCAAGGCTGGACTGCTACAACAAGCGTTGAACCTAAGGTAAGATCGGAAAACACTTGATCTCTCATAGAATAATGTGTGTTTAGAGAAGGATTGCTCTTGTTTGGTTTGTTTGTCACTAGAGAGTCTTAGACTCCTAGGGAGGTTAGGTTTGTCCGCAAAAATAACTCTTTCCGCATGACAGACATTTTACAGGATTCTTATGTAAAGTGAAAATCAAATAAGTATTCGCTCATGTGTATTATTGTTTTTCCTTATGTTTCTTAATAATGATATGTGTTTCTATGAAATGTGAATGTTAAACTAGGAATGATATCTCAGGATTTGCTTCAATGCACTATGTTTTGACTGTTTACATTCTTGATGTTTTTTGCTAAACGATCTTAGCTAGGGAATTCTTATCTGCTCCTTAGCTTCCATAGTTTTCCTTGTGGTCTATGTAGCAAAGGATTCTTAATTGGTCTTTGTTGATGATCACCTTTTGTTCCTCATTTTGATCCCGATCCAAGGATTCTTAAGTACCCTTTTACCCTGGCTAGAATCATTCCATCCATTAGCCCTTTGAAGATTTTCCTTTTGCTTTGCTAACCTACCTTGTAAACACTCCCTTTAATGATATGATCCAGTTATGCTATCCTTTTATTGACTCCATAGCCCAATGGCTTGAAGAAGCTATCTCTACCCATCTATTTCTAGAATTCCACCATCCAACAAAAAATCAAAACCTTATGAACACTAAGAACTAGCCTAAAATCCTACCCAAACAAAGTTAAATTATAAAGAGAGAGATCTCTTTGGACTTAGGTTGGCTAGAACCTGAGTCTGAATATTGGTTTGTGGTTACCTCAGATTATTCCTTCTTTTGATAACTTCTAGGGAAGACTTCTAAATGATAACACACCTCAGGGATGGCCACCTCTGATTTACAGTAAGAATCAAACAAGAGGAAAAGGCTAAATCTAGCGGGGGGAGGCAGACCCCCTTGTCTGGGGGGTTTGAGGGGGGTGGGTAGCCCCCCTCTATGGGGTCCAGGGTAGCGCCCCAGGAAATTTTTTTTTGGACCCTATATTAGGTTGGGTGAACCTATCTATGGTTTTCGGTCCATGGTTTTGGATGAGATGGTTTTCGGTCCATGGTATTGGATGCTTCGGCATGTATAAATATGTATTGTAACATTGAAAGGAACATAATGAAAAATCAAGCTGGTAGTTCCTGGTTTTTGGAATTGGGAAATCTTTGTTTATGTGTGTTTTATGTTTATGCTCTCGCATTTTTTATTTTTCTTGTGATTTAGAATTCGTATGCAGGTAATTTCTGTACGGGGTTAAAACCTACATTTGGTATTAGAGTTGTTTTGGCTTCAAGGGGATGCCTTTGTTGCTGAGGGGTTTCACTCAGGTGTGTGGTAGACCTTGTTCAGTGGGAGATCTATGAGATCGATTCTGGTGGTGAAAGAAGACGGCGAGCAGTTGAAAAATAGAGATTGAGAAGTTCAATGGTCAGAGTTTTGAGTTGTGGAAACTCCAGATGGAGGATCTGTTGGTGGATAAAGATCAGTGGATCGCGGTAGATCCGGGTACTAAACCAACGGGAGTGACCGATGAAGAATGGAAGAAGTTGGATCGGAAGGCAAAAGAGCACAATACGATTATGTGTCTCAGATTCAGTATTGCTGAATGTATTAGGGGAAGCTATGGCGAAGGCTCTGTGGCACAAGTTAGGGACTTTGTACCAATCTAAGTCTCTAGTGAAAAAATTATTCCTGTGGAAAACGTTGTATAACCTGAGGATGAAATATGGAGACTCAGTGACAGAGCATCTGAATGTGTTTAATAATGTGGTAAGTTAGTTATCATCTATTGATATTAAAATTTCAGGTGAAGATAAGTGCATCAGTCTGTTGTGTTCTCTACCAGATTCATGGGATAGTTTGGTTATTGCAATAGGTAGCAATGCAACTGCTTTGTAGTTTGATAAAATAGTCTCAGCCTTGCTGACGGAGGAGATGAGACGGAAAAATATGGACAACCAGAATGGTGATGCCTTGTCTGTACGAGGACAGTCCCAAAACAGAAACAAAAATAAGTCATCGAGTGGGAGATCTAAATCTAGAGGGAGATCTAAATCTCAGGAAAACCTACAAAGGTGGTGTGCTGGAAATGCGGAAAGGAAGGGCACTTCAGAAGGGAGTGTAAATCTAAAGCTCCTGATAAAGGAAAGGGATCTGATGATGCTCCTTCTGCAGAGGCAAAAACCACCTCAGATGAAGGGGGGATGTGTACTTGGCTTCTTCAAGTACACATGTAGATCATGAGGCATGGTTAATTGACTTAGGTGCATCCTTTCACTTCACTCCCCATAGAGAGTGGTTCTGTGAGTATGAGAAATACAATGGTGATGATGTCTTCTTAGGAGATGAAAGGAAGGTTAGAATCATTGGTCATGGAAATGTAAAGTTGAAGTTGAAAGGTGGAAGGGTTAGAACCCTTCCGGGTGTTCTGCATATTCCTATTGTTATCACTCAGGTTGTTCCCTGCCTCTAGAAGGGAATATGGTCGAGGTAACCACTAACCAACATTTTAGTTGCAGATCCTAGCCAATCTGCAACCAGAGAGGGATCTCTCTTTGTGATTTAGATTTGTTTTATTATATGTTAGGCTAGTTATGTAGTACAAGTTTTGTTTGGTGTTTGGAAGATGACATTCAGTAGAACAAGGCTGTAATATGATGAGAGAAGTTCAGACCATTGGGTTGATGGATTCTAATGGAAATAAACCTCTGGGTATGGTTCCTTTGGCAATTGGAAGACTACAAAGCAAGATAATTAAACACAGAACAACTTTCAAGTTGAAATAAGATGAAATGAAGTCAAGGAATGAAAGGCGATCAAGAATCTTTCATTATCTTAATAGAGGGAAATTGTGTAAACATTATCAGGGAGAAGTTAAGAATTCCTTGATGATATTTAGAGTGGAAGAACCAGGGAGACAAGATCAGTCAAGAATTATTGCCTATGCTAATCCTGTGGAAAACATAAAAAATTACAGGAATTGAATACAGAGTACAACAAAGTAAATTTTGGGTTATCTTTTTTTCCTATAACTTAGAACATGATATTTAGATGATAAATAAAACACAGATACAGTAACACAAGAGTAAAGAAGACTTATTGATCCATGTATTAACACGAGAATTTGGAAATATATCCTTCTGCCATTGATTCCATAACTAGCAAGTTCACCAACACAACATTCCAACAATTTTTATTCCATAAGAGTTCTCAAAACTTACAAAGCAGGTCCACAATGATATTCACTAGCCAACAAAAATACATATCTTGAGAAGGTATTTATAAAAGAGTTTACAAAATATCCCGTAGGAGAATATCAAGTAATAAATTTATCCATCTACTTTGGCAGGGGCAATAACTAATATGGAAAACTGCGCAGAAATGAATGAAGAAATAACTATGTTGTACTGGTCGCCTTAGGTGTCCTGTTATTGTTGACCTTTTGGCTCAAATAGTCGGTTGATGGCTGTTTCTCTGATTTGTGTTCCTGATGTGCTATCACTTGTCACCTGTGCCTCAGTTTGTTTGAACGCTTTTAGCACGAATTCCATCCTTTGTCGATTTTATTTTCTGACAGTAGACCCATACAATGCAATTTACTTGTAATGTAGACAATTTACAAAAAGGAGAATCAAACTACCTTGGCAATACCTAAAGCATGCTCTGCCACCATTGATTTGTTGGTAATTGATGCTTTTTCAGTTTAATCAATGTCTCATCAGCTTCAGTATAACTGTAATAATTTGGCTGGACTTCAAAAAGATGTGCTATCTCATGCTCAATATAAATCAAATTTTCCAATTTATCATATAAACTTTGTCTAGAGGGAGGCACTGTCTCTTCTGAACTGCGTGATGATGTTGTAATGTGTTGGTAACATAGGTATTTAGCCTGTGAGCATACTGTTCCCGTTTTAACAGCCTCCCATTTCTAGTGAATAAGCTGGGTAAACCTTTGCTCTGTAATACTTCAAAATTTTGTCTAAAGGCATTTACCTCTGTCTGCATTTCTTGACATTTTCTTTCTATAGTTTGAACAAAATTCCTCATGGTCAGCACCTTCTTGAATCTCAAAATAGTCTCTGTCCTATTCTGAATGTCTAGAGATGCTAATTTGTCACTGGTATGAGTATTCAAAAAATGAATCAATTGATTGGCTTGCTCAGGCTTGTTTGCCAATAATGCTCTGGCCTTTTGAGTCTCGTATTGAGCTAATCCTATCAATTCAATCTGGTCAAAAATAGTTTGTATTGCTATCCATTGATCAACATAGACTGGCCAATTTTGAACCACAAAATAGTCTTGATTTCTGTCAGAGTTTTATGAAGTGTGAGGTCCTTCTCCAAGGCTTTTATTTTATTCTCCAAGGCCTTCACTTCCCTTGTCTTCTCAGCCACAGTCATTTTTGATTTTTCATAATTTACCTCAATCTTGGCCAGTTTTTCCTTGGCTTCTTTTAATTCTGCCATTTGGATTTCCAAAGCCTTTATTTCTTTCATCATCTCTTCCATGCTTAAGTTGGCATCTTGTCCTGGTATTGTTGTAGTTGTTGCTAAAGTCGAGGTACCTATTGTTGATGTTGGATCAGTGGGAGGGGCTGCTATGGTGACTGTAGGAGGAGGAACTGTAAGAGTTGGAGATGTTTGAGCTGGCTGAGAGGCTAACTCCTCCTGTTTTCCTTGTAGTGTTGCTTCCAAGGCTTTCTCTGTATCCAACAATCTTTGATTCATCCTCATTAATAAACTTACCACATCCTCCTCTTCTCTTTGTTGTGCCACCTCTGTGGTCTGAGGGTGCATTGTAGCTGGGAGCTTAAGTTGTCTTCTAAGGGCTACTATGTCTTCCTCTTTCTTTCTTATTAAGGCCTTTGCACCCTTGGGATCCTTGGGATCATGTCCCAATTCTATGATAATCTCTTCCGAGGATTTTATTCTATTATCCTTGGCTAATGAGGATGTCTTTTCCAGCTCCAATTGGGCAGAAGTGTTGTACAATGAGTTCTGCAGTTTATGAGCCAGTAATGCTTTGTCTACCAAGGTAGAGTATACCATTTCTCCGGCTTGTTTGTGTAACTTAATCTGGTCCATTGGGTGGATGTCTTTAGCAATAACTTCTAGATTGGTCCTGATATAATCATTAGCTGACTATGGCTACTGTGTGGTGGGCCTGAAGTGACTAAGGGTCATCTTCCCTACTTGAATATCATAGGCTGCCATTAGCCTTTGTTGATTGGTGGGAGCCATTCTTAACAATTGGTTATATAACTGGAACCTTAATGGTTCATTCCTGGCCTTGATTTTAGTGAATGCTCTCTTGATGTCATAGCCTTGCTTACTTTGTTGCTTGGTGGATGTAACCTCCACACCAGGCTATCTCTCTTGCTCTTGTTGAAATGAGCTAGTAGATGTTTCCAAAAATGGAGGGATCTGCTGTTCAGATGTTCCCTCGCCCGTTAGGTTGTCTGTTGTCTCCTCTGTAAAATCTTCTTTAGGGTAGGGGTTCAGCCTTTTCCTCTTCTCCCCTTGTTGTTCTGTAGATGCCCCTGTGGGTGTCTCTTCTGGTCTGTCCCTTTTTCTAGCTCTTTCCTCATTAAGAGGAGTTTGTAACACAGGGATATCTGTTTCCTTTGCTTGTGTTGAAGGGCCTTGCTCTTGACCCTTTTCCTAGGCTGTAGCTGGCTGATCTGCCATTGTATTTTGCTACTCTGAATGCTATACTTCTTTGCCTTTTCCTAAAGGTGGAGTAGTCCCTTGGGCAGGCTGTTGTGAAGGTGTGGCAGATGATGTGCTCATCCCAATGTGTTGTGGCAGTGTGAAAGGGACCTGTCCAAAAGAATCCAGGTCAATTGTCTTCTCAAAGTCTTTCATTTCTTTTTCTAAGCTCTCTTATTCAGTAGGCTCTTCAACTAGTGTATCCTCTACCCATTCCTGTCGATTAAAATATTGTTCAATTTGAGGGATTCTTTGGTGCACATATCCTCCAAGCTTGTTTTTTACTCTTCTAAAGCTTATGAAATGTTCAGGGTCATATGGTTTCCAATAAAAGCTTTATTTTAGCATAAGTTCATCTCTTAGTATCTTGTCTATGTCATCCCAGGCTTCTTCCCTCTTATTAAAGACAAAAGGGCCCAATTCATGTCTTATCTTGAGTTGTACCTTTTTTCTAGTACCATGGAAATGAGTCAAATCTGCACTACTAAATTGCCTGAAGTATTCCAGGGAAAAGAGTCTCATGGGGACATACTTCGATAGCTTGTAGGGGGATAATAGATAGCCATAAATCCTGATCACTGTGTGGTTTTGGTAAAAATACCAGTCACCAATGTTGTAGCCCTTTGAGAGATGTAAAATTCTCTACATTTCAGCAGAGAGCCTGCCAGGAGGAGTCATCACCAATAGGGAAGTGGCTAGCGAAATGAACAGGTCAATGAACTCACAATATGTATAAGGTGAGAGGTGAACTTCATGGAAAAATGAGGTCCAGAAAATGACAGACCTCCTCTCTCCTTTGGGGTCTAGTCTTTTAAGAGGAACTTGGAAACTATCAGGATGATAGTACAATAATGGATGATATATATAGGATGTATACTTGAACACTCTTTCTCTCTCCAAAATGATGAATTGCTCATGGATTTTATTTTCTATGAAGGTGGCATAGTCATACTTGACAATAGGGGGCTATCCTGGAGTGAATATGGACATCAATACTAGCACAGTTTCATCAACATACTCACTGGTTTTTCATCCTAGAATGTAGGATATCATGTCAATTAGGATTTTTCCTGCCTCATTGAACCAGACTTGGTGATAAGGAGGAGGATGATTAGGCTGGCACTTTGGTAGCATAAATAACTGGCTAATTTTTGTTATCTCTGAGCTAGGCAACTTGGCACCTTGATCAAACAAAAGTTTCATGTTGAGAGGAACCAGAGGCTGGGTTGGCTTGAAGTTCAACATCTCATTTATAGATTGAGGAGTAATATAGAAGAGTACAGATCCAGATGCAATCAGGATTTCTCTTTGTGTGGGATCATAGTTTGCACAACATAAATGGATGAAATTAGGGAGAAAATTCATTGAAGGGAGATAATAGATAGGATTCCCAAATTCCCAGGACATCAATGTTGTTTCTGTGGCTATTTCTAATTTCACAAAAGGTTTGTAGGTGAGGTTTGAGACCCATCATATCCTTAATCTAGAAGTCTTTGTCAGCAAGAGGTATCCATTCCAACTCCTTATGTGGTGCATTCAAGGGTGCAATGTTCAGGGCCACTGGAGCCTCCATTTTCAGTTTGTTAAGTGACCTTTAACTTGAAGTTAGAGTTTTCTAGAGTAACAGACAATGGAGCAATGGTTTTGGTTTTCCACAGGAAATTACAGACTTAGCTATGCTTGTAGAGGATGTCTTGGGTGAAATTCACAGTCACAACAGAGTTTGCAGAATTGGCTTGGGAGGTTGGCAAAAATAGGGGAAGAGATATCCTCTTACAGGTGTTTTTTTGTGATCTTACAGGCGGAGATGAGCTCGATTTTCAACATAATGGGCAATTTGCAGAGGAAAACAGGATTTTGCAGGCAATGGCGTATCTTTACTTGAATTTAGCTCTTGAGGTGAGTTTAATAGAGAATTTTGTAGAAATAGGGGTTTACGGGCGAATTATCGTGTAGATACCTGTTTTACATGTGACTGGAGCGAACGGTGGTTGCAGACTGAGCTGAGGGGGCCGGGTTTACAGCGTGAAATTGCCTGGTGGCAGACTGGAGCTGTGGTGATGAATTGAAGGTAAGGTGCATGTAGAGTCTCCACAACACAATGCACTACCAATAAACCAAAACTATCACTTTCACACTTTTTAAACGAAATTTTGGTCTTTTCCAGGCTTTTGGCGCTTTTTGGGGATGACATCAGCATGACGTAAATTTTGTCCGGTAGCAGAGTACAGAAGGTGATGTGGCGGATGACGTTGTCGCTGACGTGGACAGATGACATGGCGGACACGACAGATGAACAGTAGCACGGGTGCTGGCATGGTGCTGACGTGATGATGATGCGGGCAACGGGACCAGATGACGGTTTATGGTTTTCATCGGACCGATTTTGGTATGGGGGCAGTTTGTGTCAGAGCGGGCCCGATGCAATAGAAAAGTGACAGGTGTCCCTGGGTATGGCAGGAATACCAATTTCTATTGGGTACTAACGTCCGGACATCGAGGCACCTCCGATATTGATGTGAGGTGTTGGATCTGGAGGGTGCGATCCAACGGTTGATGGGAAGGGGAGTTAACGGTAAGATATGGCGCAGGGGGCCTGCCCAAAAATATTTAACGTTTTATAATGTTTTGCGGGGGTTGAAAACTTTTGGTTATCGGGGTATGGTTATTCAATTAACTGAATGTTAATTAAAATCCAATTTAATTATGCACACAGGGTTATAACGTGGTTTATGTGGGTGAGTTAAGGGTGGTTATTTATTTAACAGGGGGTCAAACAAATTCCAATGATACGGAGGGTTATTATATGTTTCTGCTAAACGTTATAATTCCCGAAACTTTTGCTATATGGATATAGTTGCCAAAGGTAGGGATATTATACAATTTTTGGGTTTTTCATGTATTTTTGTATAAAATAGGGGAGGAGAAATATAAGTGGGAGTTATATAATAGGGTTAACATGTTAATACGAATATAAGGGGAAATGCAAGGTGCATGAAGTTGAATCACCTAGACTTGGGGGTGTGGGGAGAAATAAAACTTTACACAAGAAATGTGGCTTTGAGCTTTTAAGTAAACCTGAAGTTTTACTTAAGCTTTTATATAAATGGAGTGAGGTTAAGAGTTTGAGCAGATCCCAATCTCTTTGAGGGATGTTAGTGAATGATTATTGTGAGGGGAGAGAGGGGGGAGTTAGACACGCAACATCTGATAACACCTTTGCCATGGCACTTGAGATATCCATAAAATAGATCATATTCAAAAAGATGACACTGCTGATAGACCTGTTTCTGCAACTTCAATCTACTTACCCAGTGTACAATTCCTAACATTTTTTCTTCATTTTGATTGGGTGCATTTGAACTAGAAAACCCTTCTTTTCCTCTTTTCTTTTGGCTGCCCTCCTACCTAAATCTATCCTTATCTCTTCCAAGGGCTCAGATTGAGCAGTTGGGCCCTTTGCTTCTTTACCTATCTAGTGATCTGCCAAGCTTGAACTGTTTGAACAGACCTTCTTCTCTATTCTAAAATAAGAAATTTAAACATGATCTAGACAAGGTTGAATTGTCTAGATATTCATCAATTGTGAGAAAATCCGTGATTGCACATTCTGAACTTGTTATGCAACATGTAGTATAGTAGTAGCATTTTGACAAGCCACTTCCTTGGTCCTTCTTTGGGGTTGCTTTTGTTTCTCTTCTTCTTTAAATTTTTTATTTTTTAATAATATGGAACCTTTGTAGCATGGAAAGGATGATCATATTTGGCATTTCCACAGTCAATCATGAAAAATGACACCTATTGGTATAGGAACCTAACAGTGGCTCCACTTAAGGATGACTTTTCCAAGAGAAAAGCCAAGAACAGCAGGTCATATGGCCTTATTCTCAATCCTTGTTGTGATTTAAAGCTTCCCTTTGCTGTAAGCTAACCAACTGGACTATTGTGGCATAGATGCATTTCTCATAAGCTGATCTGAACTGAACTGCAGCTCTATATTTGCCATCACCTCTATATTTCCCAAGTTCTTTCTTGCTTGTTTCTGGTAAACTCAAAATATATACCAAGGGTGGTATAACTATTGGCTATTTCCTCAAAATTTGTTGCACCTTATCTCCTATCCTACTGCTAAAATAAACTACTAAAATAAACACTTTTTATGTACAAAATACAGTCTTGTTCTATTAACGAGGAGGAGAAAAATAATGCTTGATCATTCGCCCATTGACTGGGCCTTCCTCAGCTTCTGTACTGTCTAAGCTCCTCAAAACATAGGTGTTATTTCCTTGCACAGTTTGAATGACAAAAGGGCCTTTCCATAGGAAAACAAATTTGCCATGTTTTCCTTTGTCTTCCCTTCTAGAATCCCATTTCAGCACTTTGTCTCCTATGAAGAAATCTTCAACTTTTGTTCTTTTGCCAAAAATCTTCTTGAGTCTATCTTGCAGAACCTGAGTTCTCTGATATACTTCCTCTCTAGTTTGTTGCAAGTGAATAGTTTGATTGATTCTCCTTTGAACGCCATTGGGTTCTGCTCGTAACTCTTGCAACAATTTGATTACAGGGATTCCTAGGGATGAGGGGAACACAACTTCCATAAACCAATTCATATGGGCTGGTTCCAATAGATCTTTTGGTGGTCAATCCATCTTCCCACAGTGCATTTACCAATTTTTTATGCCAATTCCTTTTATTCTCCTCCAAGACCTTTTTGATGATGTTGATCAGGCTTTTATTGGATGATTCAGCTAGACCATTACCTTGAGGGTAATAGGCTATGGAATGGCCTAAGGTAATGTGGTATTTGTGGAAAAAATTGATCATTCTTTTGGACTTAAAGGCAGCAACATTGTCTGTAATAATCTTCTCTGGATAGCCAAATCTAGACAGAATATTGGTTTCTAAGAATTGCATGATGATTGAGTCATTGGCTTGCCTACAAGGGATAGCTTCTATCCATTTGGTAAAGTAGTCTGTGGCAATTAAAATCCACTTGTGTTGTCTAGAAGAGGAAGGATGAATTTCTCCAATGAAATCTAAACCCGATTGTTGAAAAGGCCTTTCAGTTGAAATGGGTTTGAGAGGTAAGGGCAATAACTTTCTTTTGCCTTCAAAGATCTGACATTTATGGCAAGAAACTACAAATTTTCTCACATCAGCAAACAGGGAGGGCCAATAAAAACCAGCTCTTAGAATTTTATCAGCTGTTAATTTCCAATATAAGTGTCCTCCACAGTCCCCTGCATGAAATTCCTTGAGTATTTTGTCAGTTTCATCCTGAATTAGGCAATTGAGCAAAATACCTTCACGATTCTTACAAAATAAAACATTGTCTATAATACAAAACTTTGAAGCTTTCATTTTCAAGAATCACTTTTTAGTCCTGGATAACCCTGGAGGAGCTTGCAGGTTTAACAATACAAAACATATGTCAGTATACCAAGGTGGTTGTAAAAAGGCTTGATTGATCTGTAGAGTCGCCATCTCCTGTTCGTTATCTAGTTCATTGATGTCAAGGGCTTGGAAGTTGGTTTCAGTCATTAATTTAGCTAAACCTTGTTCTTTTATGAGTTTTGTTGGATTGATTTCAATGTGATACTCTAAAATGTTGGTTATCCATTAGTGTCACGCGGAATGAGTCGAGGTTGCGGCAAGATTGACCTTCCTAGTATCTACTGATATCTAGTGACAAGCAAGCCAATCAAAAACTATCTTTCTCTAAATATGCGAGTAAAATAAAGGCAAACAAGTGTTTTTAGGCCTACTTGGGGTCCAATGAAAGTTTGTGGAAGCCTCGCTCCCTCGCTCCAAATGAGCTTCCTTGAAGTGTAATTCTGCAAACACAAACAACCAAACGATTAAATAGCACCTGAAAAGCTAATATTATAAAGCATATTTATCATAATGACCAAGAAGATTATGAAACAAACCATAAGACAATTTGTTCAGAAAAATGAATCTGATTGTATTAATTCAAATGAAGAAGAACTTTACAACATGTGCCTTGATGTTGTACAAGCTCCTCCTAGGGTCCGACAAGAAGTCTCCTCTACTTTGACAAGCTTCACTCACTTCCCAATGAAAGAAAAAAGGCATGTGATCTCTCCTCTCAAGTTTAACTAGGAAGTCCCAACTCCATCAGCATTTACCCTCAAAATGTTCAGCTTCTAACCTCTCTAGCAACTGACCCAATGCCTTAATTTATAGTGCAATGGAGGGAAGTTACTAGGTCCTCCTTCAAAGGTATAAAGCCCTCCTTCAAAGGGATAGCTCCTCCTATCAAGGGATTAGCTCCTTCTCTTTTGGGATGCATGAACCACTTTGGAGCGAATAATCCACGTCAAAATCCTTTTAGAAACATCTAGAATTAACCCAAAAGTGAGTTTTTTAGGATAAACTTGCGCCTTTTTGACTTTTACAGGGGTACACACCCACCCCTTTACAGAAAGAGCGTGCAGGTACGCAGGTATTTTGAACAAAGGGTGCGGGTCCGCAGGAAAATGTAGGAGAAAGCGTGGAACCAGAGTAACATTGATGTTCAAAGTCTTTCTCTCTTTTGCAAAGCTTGACATGAAGAGCTAAGGTCTGAGACTTGCTTAGGAGGCTAGTATAGGTGATGATAGACCCATACTGACTGCAAATAATCATGGTGACGATATTTTTGTGTAACAAATATTCTGAGTTGGAGGAGGCTAGAGTACCCCTTTTTCACGTATCTATGTGATCAACGTAGGGCAATCTATCATCTCATGATCAAACTGAGCACAGTATGAGCAGGATATCCTCATCAGGTTGGTACAATCGCGATGTAGTGCCTTGGTCCTCTGAAATTGTAACAAATTAACTATCTGTGACCCCTTTCTGGTCCCATTCCTCCTTGTCCTCAACCTTGCCCCTGAGCCATTCTTGTAGCTAGGTCGATGGCTCACATTTTTGTCTGCATCCTATAGGCTGGGATCTGATCCAACATCAACTCATAGCTACGACAAGTGCATTGGTTATGGCCTCCTGGCCTGTAGAAATTACAAAACAATTGCTGGGGATTCTATGTATATTTTTGCAACAAATGACAATTATTTGTGATGTGTTTTCCTCCTATTTGACAGATCATGCACCATAATGCGGGTATTGCACTCAACACTGCCTGTGCCTCTGGTCTCAACGACATTGGCCCCCCTCCTGCCAAGTAGTTCATGAACACTGGACAATGATCCTTGTCATGGCCCTGGCCTTTGCATTTTATGCACCATACTTCCTTGTGCACTTCTGGTTGCAGTGCCCTATCCTGCTTCAAACTTTGCATTTCCAAGCATAAATTTTGTAGTTGTGCATGGATTTGTTGAACTCCCAACCCAAGGTCTTTTATTGGGGTCTCATGCAACCTCATCGCCATTTCCAATGCTTTAGCCTGGGTGGAAAGTTTCTGTTGTGACAACGCCGTCCTCAAGTGTAGTATCAAAGATGCCACAAACCATGTGCCATGCTTTCCATCTTCCAGCATCATATTGGATTCACAGATCATACTCTTCAGCCGCTGATCCAGATCCTAGGGAGTCGCTCCTAGGAGCATTGTGATTTCTTTAAACCTGATGATCGACTCTGTCTCTGATTTTAGCCTGCTAAATTCTATGTTCAACACATTCTAGAACTCTACTATCCCTACGTTTGGGTGATCGTTAGAGTGCTTGAGATACCATGTCAACGCATGATCCTTCAGTGTGCTTACTAATGTAGCCTTCTTAATATTATCATTCGTGACAGCTTACGCTTCCCATGCTACTCTTACCACAAACCAAAATTGGTTCGGATCTTCGTTCCCTACTCCTCTGAATATTGGTAGCTTGATCGTGCCCGCCATATTGAAGTGGGGTGGTGGTGGAGGTGGAGTGGGTGGAGAGGGAGGTGAGGGAGGTGAAGTGGGTGGTGGCGTAGGTGGAGGTGGTAACCATAGAATGCACTGCCTTATCAAACTGATCGTGCTTTTGGGGGAGAACCAAGCGAGCTCTTCCTCACTCTCTTGTGAAGGTGAAATTAAAGGAGTCCTATTTTCTAAGTCTCCACTACATTTGTAGATATTTCCGCTCTGTGTCATCCCAAACATTAATGTATTCACATAACCCTCATTTCACATAACAACATCTTAATCAAAGTATTCAAAGATTTAATATACTAACCTTGCGGTCCCTTCAGAAAATGTCATTCTGCTTTGTTGTAGCTCATGGTCGTGTCTACCACAAACTCAGTGATAAATCTCCCTATTATCTAATTGATCCAATGGTCCACAACTGGTGCAATCTTATCTTCTGATGCTTTTAGTCTGCGCACTAATTCCGAAGTCCACACTATCGGTTGGTCAAGCCTACACCTTCCCTGGCTGTTAGCTAACCTCGCGATCCACTCATACAGTTCAGAAGGAAAGGATGCAAATAAAATATCCTGGATTTCCATATACATGTAGTGATCCAGCCACTTTTTCTCAGATGCTTGCAGAGTTTTATTTTCTTATGTCACGAACTCATGAATCTTCTGGTCCAACCACTCTTCAATTTCCTTCTTTGTTGGGTTCTAGTGGCACAACATCAGAAATCCCTTAGGAAGATCCTGGTCCTGGAAAAAGAACCATTTGTTGGCTACGTGGGGCCTAATCTAGGTTCAGAAGTGATTTAGCCAAGAAAATCCCAGTACTACTGGCCATTTCAGCAACAGTCCATGGAGCGCGGACTGAGGTCTCACCCGAAGTAGTATGGGAGGGTTCCGGAACTATGTTTCTACATCCTGGCGATGTTTGATAGGGGGTGCTAGGGACACGATCCGACCTTTGCACTTACTGGGCTACGTGCACCAACGAGCCCCTCATGTCCTGTGTTACTACCTTCGCATAGTTCTAACGCCGCACAACCCATGTTAATTACCCAAGTTTTCCTTAACTAGGTTATGTTTGCTAATTACTTAGAAGGATTTCATACATAGGCTCTCATACCAATGTTTATCGAGTGCGCACATATAAATAAACAGATACAATTAACACATAACATCAAAATATAGATCCACGAAATAGATGCACAATATGCTGAATCAAACTTATCTTTATTAATAATTCTCTTCAAGTTCAGTTCAATATAGATCTGACTCTTCCCTGTGCACTCAGCTATAGGGGTCTGCGCACTCAGCTGCAGAGCCTCTTCCTACTACTATGATCTAATACACTTTAGATCCACTTCTATCCTCTAACCATGCCTTCACATCTATCTATTACTTGCTTGTCAAAAACTGAGAACTATCTTTACACTTAGACCCTCACTCTATTTATACAATCCCATGGTCTGCAGACCATGGGTAGGTCGACACAACTTTACATTAAATTACATTATTTTAGGGCAGACAACTCTATGACTCATCCTAGACTTTCGCGCTCCGCGCCTGCATTTCATGGTGTCTTTACATTACATGGACCAAAAATCGAGTTTTAAGCCCCAAAAACATGTTGTGGGGGGATTCACTGCCCAACAATAGGATGATCAATCTTCTTCCACATTAGAAGATCATTGATAGATGGAACAAATGCATCCAAAATATTACAATACCCTGCAAGACTGCCTTAACCAAGATAACACAAACACCTAGTGAAAGCGATTTGTGATCCCATAGCATGAGTTTTTTTTCAAATTTATTAATGAGCCATGTCCAATCCTGAATGCCATATTTTCTTGGCTTCAAGAAGAAGTCGATATAGTTAAAACCATTTGTCAGGGATCGAGTTTTAATTCCAAAGAGAGAAGACATATGTTGTATATCATATGAATCATCTTCATTTGATATGATTTCTTATTTTTCTAAGTTCATTATAAGACCAAAATCCTTGCAAAATTTAGTGATTACCTAAAGGAAGTCCTCCCATTCCGATACTTTAGCTTTACCAAAATATAGAACATCATCTACAAACATGAGGTGTGTAGGGGAAGAGTTCCTAGAGACTCTGCATCTAGAGATTGAACTTGCCAACTTTTCTGCCCTAATAAGTCTTATGTTGAGCACACCCTTGCCTCATCCCCCGAGATATCCTAAAAAAGTTAGTCGGAACACCATAGACAATTGCTACCATATTTTCTGAGGTAATACAAACCATAATCCACTTGGTATATCTATGTGGAAAGTTGACTTTATATAGGATCAATCTGAGGAAGTCCCAATCTGCCTTGTCATAAGCGCGAATAAGATAAATTTTCATTAGAAAAGCCTTAGGTTGTGATGTTTAATTGAATGGGTACACTCATGGGTGATTTCCATTGCATCTTGATTTCTTCTACCAAATAGGAACCCAAATTTCTCTGGAGTGATGTGCAAAGAAAGTATATTTTTAACTATGTTATCTATAATCTTAAAATTCATTTAATAGATAGAGTTAAATAAAGAAATAGTCCTATAATTAGAAAAGTATAAAGAGTCTGATTTTTTATGAATGAGAGTAAGAAAGGTTGTGTTGATGACACCTGAAATTTGACTAGAAGTATAAGATATTCCTCCATTTGCAGTAAATTAGAATGTATTATCTCATATTAGAAGAAGAAAAACTCAACATGCCAACCATTTGGGTCTGGGATTTTATCCATCGCCATCTCCTTCAAGGTACTCAAAAGCTCTTATTCATAAATTAGTCAGTCCATCAGCCAGATGTCTTCATCGATGACCATTTGGGGAAAGATTAGCTAGCTCCATTTTTTGAGTTCTATTATCTTCCTCCACCTCCTTCAATTGATTACTGAATAAACTAAGAGCTTCATTACTAATTCCCTTCTCTGATGTAAGTAACCTGCTAGCATCATCTCGAATATGCCAGATCGAGTTAGCAACATTTCTTTTTATTGCAACTTTGTGGAAAAATTTAGTGTTTCTGTCACCATATTTGATCCAAGACAATATACTCTTAATCCTCCATTCCTCCTCCTGATATTTAAGAATTATATTCTTCTTGTCCACCAGCTCTAAAATAACCTTCTTTGTTTGCTTAGAAAAATGTCAGAGTTCGAAATATCTAAGAGGGAAGTTATGTCCTAATCAATAGGTAATAGATCTCTTCTGAGCCCTTATTTATGTTTATTGATCCATTCCCTAACCTCTAACTTGAGCCTATTTAGTTTGTGACATAACTTTTTGATCTGACAATTATTTGAGACAAATTTGGGAGGCTCCAAGATATACAAACCAAACCAATGAATTCAAAGTCATTTAGCCACATTTGATTGAATATAAAGGGTAGGGGAATTTGCTTGTTTTTTTCACTCCACTCTAAAATAATAACATCATGATCAGAGACCTTCAAAAAGAAAGAAGAGGACTCGATCTTCTTTATTCTCGCAAACATAAATGAATGGACAAAAAAACAATCAAGCCTTTTTTAAATACCCTCTTCCCCAACTCACCCATTTCTCGAGGAAGGGCATATGGGAAAAGGAAGTACATGCTTAAGAATCTTATGATTTAAGATATCCTTAAAACATACTACAAGTGGGTCCATCTTAGCCTTATCTCCCTAGCATTCCTCAACTTCCATGATAAATTTCATGTCCCCTACGACAATGAGGGAGTGAATATCCAAATTCTACTAACTTCAACTGCCTCCTAGAAACATTTTCTGTTGTTATAACAGGCGCATATATTCAAGATTCGAATATGATTAATCCCAAGCGATTAACCAGATAGAATTATACCTAGAAACAACCTATAAGATTTGAAGGAAAAAACCCTAGGTTTCCACATGGCTACAAGTCCACCGAAAAATCCTTGAGTGCTAGTAGCACAAACTCCCCATGTGGGGCATATTTTCTTCCCATCCTTGCTTCCCTCTTATCCAATAATCATGAACATCCTTGATCTACAATTGGGGAACTCCATAATTGAGTCAAATCCAACATTCCACTTTTGCAACACTAAGAAACCACGAGCTAAAACCCAAGGCAGAGCCAAGATATTGATAGCATCCTCCTCTTTTAAGAAATGGAAACTAAACCATCCATTCACTAGTATGCTCACCTTAGGCCTGTATCCGAGCAAAGTAAACAAACTTTTTTGTATCCATTCCTTCATCTAGGCTCCATTCAGATTCAAATACTACCACTGACCCACCAGGACTTGCTTCTTCAGTATTGCCACACTCTCCCAATAAACATTGACTCCCATAATGAGTTTCTGAATCTCTTCCTGGACCTTAATCGATTTTTTTTCTTGTTGAAATCAACATGACCAACTTTCTGCGGGGATATGACCATTTTCTCAAGGATCATTGTTGATGGTTTGGGCCACCCATCTGTAATAGCCAGCTCATTCTCTGCTTCTATCGTGACATATATTAATTCTTCCACGTCGAAGATGTGGTCCAATATGTTTGGATGACCTGCCATATTGGATAGACGATTAACAACGCCACCAACCATCAAGTTCAAATACGATTACCCTCCTTTTGGATAGTTTTATTCAAATTTGGGTGTGAATGTCTTGTGGGATAGCCAAAACCATTAAGTATTAATGTAGTACTGGTGTAATAGAAGATGTGGTTTGACTTACTTCTGACATCGTAACCAATCCCCAATCCCGCAAACAAGGGTGCATAATCAAATATTCCTTACTTGACTGCCAATGAACAAAGAGAATGCCAAGGAATTAGAGAAATTTTGACCTCTAAAATGGGCCTCCTAAGGAATATTATAAAACAATAGTGGAATTAATAAAATAATATTAGATTACCTCATCATGATTTGGAGGGAAAAAATAAAAAACCTACTTTTTCAACTTATCTCCCTAGTGTTTTACTCAATTTTCAAGCAAGAGCACTCATTGGATGTAGAATTTAATTTTTCATCCAAGGAGTACCCATGTTACATACTTTCGATGCATAGTACTACACAAAAAATGTGAAATACATGAAGAAACGTGATTGAAATCATGTTTTTTTTCATGTATTTCACATTTTTCGTGTAGCAGGGTCCATTGAAAGTATGCAACATGGGTACTACTTGAATGAAAAAATAAATTTTGCATCCAACAAATACTCCTGCTCGAAATTTGAGTAAATTCATTGGGAGATAATTTGAAAACATGATTAGAAAAAGTAGTTTTTTAATTTTGTTTATTTTTTTTTATCCTTTTACCTTTTTACTTCAAAAATAGCGAATCATCCCCCATGGTTGACATCATCATATTGAATCCTATTGCTTATTATAAAGTTGATTTTTGTTGTACGTTTTTGTTTTGAGACTCAATTTTTACCTCAAAATTTCTCTAATGGATTCTGATGTCAAATGTTGGTTAGATGGAAAGGTCCAAAGTATATGGTTTGAAGGTTGAGAAGTTTTAGATACAAGGTGCTTTGCAGCAACACTTGTCAATTTTGGTCACCCTCCCAAGAGAATCCAACTCTACCTCTAACCACTAGAAGGCACCCACTCTTGTTCTGGAATCATACTGATTACAATTATGGATCAAAATTGTCTCCTATTGCATCACCCCATCACTAATGACCACCACATCCAGAGGAGAATTGGGGAAGATCTATGAACCTAAGGAGCCGATTTTTTATAAAAAACATTTCCCATCAATCAACTAAAACACTTATGTATTCCCTAGAGAAATGCATTCATTAGGAGAATTTTGAGGTCTAAAATGGGCCTCCTAAGAAAAATGTACAACCAAAATAAAATTTATAAGAATCAATAGGATTCAAGATGATGATGTCAACCATGGGAGATGGTTCACCATTTTTGGAGTAAAAAAGTAAAAGATTAAAAAATAATAAAACTACTTTTTTCAACTCGTATTTTCAAGTTATCTCCCTTAGGTTTTACTCAAATTTTGAGTGGGAGTACTCGTTGGATGCAAAATTTTATTCCTCATCCAAGGAGTACCCATGTTGCATACTTTTGATGGAGCCCGCTACACAAAAAATGAGAAATATATGAAAAAAATGATTGCAATAACATTTTTCAAGTATTCCTCATTTTTCGTGTAGAATGGTTCATCAAAGTATGAAAAATGGGTACTCATGGTATGAGGAATCAAATTTTGTATCTAGTGAGTGTTTCCAATCGAAATTTGAGAAAAACAATAGGGAGATAAGTTGAAAATACGAGTTGAAAAAATAGTTTTGTATTTTTTCCCTTTAAAATTTGATGATGTAATGTAATCTTATTTTATTATTTCCACTATTATTTTATGATTTCCTTAGGAGGCCAATTTTAGACCTCAAAAGTCCCCTAATGCAACCATGAAGGGCAGCCCACTTTGTCGTGCCAGAGATAAGAACGGTGAAAAAAAGATACATTAAACGATCACTAATGAAAGGAAATATATTTTTAATAAGAAGACTATTAATGGGATGTCAGGGGAGGCTACACTCAGAACCAACAATCCCAAGGAATGGTTAGAGAGAAAAGGACTTAGAGTGAGGTTCATGTAGGTTCATGCAACAAACAACATGCAACATTATATGTCAAACAGTCGCTCCACCAAGTAGTTGTGGTGGCAATGAAAATGATAAGGTGAGACACCCTTTATTTAAGGAGATAGTCGTAGGGAGGAGTCCACATATAACATTAATGTTACGTCGATCACACCAATATCACCATGATTCAAAAAATACTAGAAAATTGATAAAACCACCATCCAAATAATTGGGAGGATCCCTAAACCACCAAATACTGCAACCATAATCTGCAAAAATGGCCCGCAAGTAGGGAAGGCTCATGCGTAGAGGCATGCAAATCTAACAAGAGGCTAGAATAAATGAGATATACTTCCCTGAGAAATGAATAATCCACAATTCTGAAAAATATCTCCAGGAATATGAACATGACAAAGACTCTGAGATCTATGAGAAGAAAACTTTTCACTCGACAATTGTTCTCCTCTGCATAAACTACTCCTTGGATGACAACACCAGAACACACATAATAAGGATAGTATATGTCTGGTGGAAGCAAGAAATACAACCATATTAGGAACCAAAGTGGGTCTTTAATACTTAGTGCATTGTATGGCTGAGCATCAAACCTAAAGGCTAGTGAAGATTGACAACCATAACTACTTAAAAATGTATAAGTAAGCATAACTACTTAAAAAGTGAAAATATAACAAGAAGCCAAAATAAATGAGATAGACTGACTTGAGAAACAAATAATCCATGCCTCTAAAAATATACCTAGGAATCTAAATGTGATAAAGCCTCTGAGATATATGAGAACAAAAAATTATCACTCAACAACAATTCTTCTCTGCATAAACTACTCGGACGATAACAACAAAATGCATAGAATCAAGATAATATATGCCCAATGGAAGCAAGAACTACAACAGTATCATGAACTAAAGTAGGTCTTTAATACTCACTTCATTTTATCATCGAGCAACAAACCCAAAGGTCAGTGAAGATGGGCAACCATAACTACTTAAAAATACCTATGCAACCACATTTACGAGGCTCAAACTCCTTACCAAGCATCAATGCATGCCCAACGTTATACGAGGGTATGCCAAAAATGATTTTCGAACCATCCACCTATCTTCTTGTAATTGGAATTTGACACACACTAAAACAAATATCCCTTGAAATATAATCATTCTTGGTTGGAAGAAGAGTCCTTTAGAGTGCTAGTGAGGAATACCTAGCTGAACTACCCAACTTATTATAACTCCTTTGATATGATAAGTTCCATGTAGAGTGCAAAGCTCAACACAATGGAAACCATCTCTATGTAGAGTCTGTAATCCACACTCTATTTTTAATGTGGATGAAGCTCATAGAAATCATCTCTATGTAAAGTCTATAATCCACACTTTATTTTTAATGTGGATGAAGCTCATTATGCTAGAGTGCAGAGCTTTGCACAATGGGTTAATGATTTAATTTCATTGCATAGAGCTCCGCACAATGAGATTGTTGGCTGGATTTTTTTGTTGGATGTAAATGTTAAATTGAATATTATCTTGTCAGATCTAAGGGATAGCTTGAAAAAACTTTAACATCTAATCCCTGTAGAGAATCTATGGTTAGTTTTTTGAAATACATCATATGTTTCTTAGCATCCTGCTAACTGATCTGGTATAATTCAAGCCCAAGATGGCAATTGTCAGATAGTTCATGTCAGTGATCTTCTTGTTGTTGGCATCTGATGGGAAATTGATGCTATGGTTTCCCAGAGAGGAAGAATTATGTAATGAGCTATATCCCAAGTTGCAGAGGAACAATACGTAGTAGTCCATGGTTCTGTTGTCACTTCACCCACTCCCAACTCGAATGACGAAGCATCTAAGTTGGAATTATTTGTCACAGGGCTACCCACATTATTCGTGAAAGTGGTTGCAAATATACGATATCATTTCATTTACAGAGCTCATCAATATTCTGTTAAGTGTGAAGCCAAATTCACGCAGGATTCTATATCCTTCTAAATCAAATATTTCTAGATCTCCACACCGCCACTAGTTTCTAGATCTTTCTAGATCTCCATCTGAATCACATACAGGATTCTAGATCCTTCTTTAGCCTCTATGAATTTGTAATTTCTCTAGCAAAGGAAAGAAAGTAAGCCAAGGCTCAGCCCTGTTGTGCAATGCGAAGTGATTTCTATTCTCCAGTGATTGTTTTATCTATTCCATTGTTTCTCAGTGAGTAATCTTGTTTTTTCTCCATTTGTCTGTCTCTGTGAATTATTCTCTGCTTTTTCCATCTAAGTCTCTGGGTATAAATCTGTTGTGTGTTATGTATGCTCTGATCGAACAACTGGTATCAAAGCTAGGGTTGAATATCCACTGTGCAAGCCATTTAGTGCCATCGCCTTGCTCTGGCAGCGTTCGTTAAAACGTTGGCTGTTACCTCTGGAGCTATTGAAGGATCTATCGAGAAAATTGGAAATCCCTGCAAAGAAGAGAGTCCAGGAAAGGGATCTGTCTAGGAAATTGCTGAGGGATGCTGGAACTAAAAGATAGTTGCTGTAAGAAAAACAAGGTCATGGACCTATGTTGAAATGTGTTGTTGGAGTTTGAAACATGGAGATCTGTACGTGTTGCTGGAGTTTGAAAAGTGGAGATCCGTAGAGATTGGAGTTGAAACATGGTGTTTCTAAGTTTTTTTTTACATCAAGCTTGCACGTGTACGTCAAGTTTTTTCTCAAACCAACATATGTATTTGTGAAATGTGAGAAGGTTAAGACATTATATATGCTTTTATATTTATTATGAAAATATATAATTATATGTTGGAATTTTGAAAAGTATAGCAAGAATTTTGAAAAGGGAATTTTAAAAGGAGGAAGGTCATTATTACTAAATTTTAAAGAGTAATAATTAAAGTTTTATTTTTAAGTGGAGTTTTTGTGTTTTGGGGCATGAATTTGATTGAAAATGGAGATAGTAGTTACAGATATGGAGAAGTTGAGTGAAGCTAATTTTGCTCTATGGAAATCACAGATGGAGGATATACTGATTTTAAAGGATCAGTATTTGCCGATTGAGGGCACAACAAAGAAACCCTCATCAATGACAAATGAAGAGTGGAATAAGCTAGATAGAAAGAATATTCAACAATCTACCAATATTTAGCAAAGAATGCTTATTTCAATGTGTCTGGAGAAAAGACAGCTGAAGGATTACGGAAGAAGCTCCATGATCTATATGAGAAGAACACGACATCAGAAAAATTGTTCTTGATGAAGGAGGGTGCTTCAGTTGCTGAGCACTTGAATGCATTTAACATTATTACTAATCAGCTTGCCTCTGTTAAAATCATTTTAGATGATGACATTAGAGCTATATTGCTGATGTGTTCTATGCCAGACAATTGGGAAAATTTAATTGTAGCTATGAGCACTTCAACAACTACAGGGACCCTAAATTTTGATGATGTGAGTAGTAGTTTAATGAATGAGGAGCTACGACGTAAGTCAATTGCGGAAAACCAGGGAGGAGAGGCTCTAGCTCTAGCTGATTGTGGTAGGAGAATGGATCGAGGCCGGTAAGGGCGATCAATATTGAGAGGCCGATCAAAATCAAGGAGAGGTATAATCATCTATTTTCATTGTGGTAAACCTAGGCACATGAAGAAAGAATGTCGATTCTGGAAGAAAGCACAAAAGGATCAGAGACCGTCCAGTACAAATCACAAGTCATCCAACACAAATGAAGGTGAGACCACTGCTGTAGCCACAGATGGTGATGTCTTGTTTACTGTTTCGATAGAGGATGCATGTGTATATACATCTAGCAATAGCTTTGATTGGATCCTTGACTCTGGGGCATCTCACTATGTAACCCCATGCAAAGATAGTTTTGTTTCATATAATCTTGGGGATTATGGTAGAGTGCATTTGGGGAATAATCATTTTTGTAGTATTGTTGGAGTGGGAGATGTCAAGATCAAGATGAAAGATGGACAACATATATTGTTGAAACAGGTCAGGCATGTACCAGAAATGCGCATGATTTTAATCACTATGGGATGATTGGATGATGAAGGCTATTCGACGAACTTTAGAAAAGGAGGCTGGAAAATTAGCAAAGGAGCATTGGCCATGGCTAAAGGACCCAAGACAAGAACATTATGCACATAGAAGACACTGATAGGAAAATCAGATTTGGTTGTTATCACAAAAGAAGGAAATTCAGTAGCTCTGTGGCATAAGCATTTGAGTCACATGAGCGAGAAGGGCTTAAAAATCCTTGTTGGTAAAAATTTATTGCCAAGTTTGAAATCCTACAATCTTGATCTTTGTGAGCATTGGATCAATGGTAGACAAAGAAGGGTTTCATTCCTTAGAGGTGGCCATGACATAAAGAAAAATGTGTTAGAATTGGTACACTCAGATGTGTTTGGGCCTATTAACATCAAATCATTAGGAGGAGCATCATATTTTATAACATTTATAGATGATGCATCCAAGAAGGTTTGGGCATATCCTATGAAAAATAAAAGTGAAGTGTTTGGAATATTTCAAAAATTCCATGTTGTTGTTGAAAGAGAGACTAACAAATTGATGAAGTGTTTAAGAACAGATAATGGTGGAGAATATTGCTCAAATGAATTTAAGAAATATTGGAACAGGTTTGGTGTAAATCATGAGAAGATTATGCCCGATACTCCTCAACGGAATGGTGTCGGAGAAAGGATGAATCGTACCATTATGGAAAAGGAATGAAGTATGTTGTCCAATTCCGGTTTGGAGAAGAATTTTTGGGCTGAAGCAGTGAGGACCGCTTGCTACTTCATAAATAGATCTCCAACTATAGCCTTGGATGGCGGTATCCCTGAAGAAGTTTGGACTAGTAAGAATTTGAATTATTCTCACTTGAAAATCTTTGGATGTGAAGCATTCGTACATATTCCCAAAAAAAATAGAATTAAGCTAGATGATAAATCTATGAAATGCATATTTTTGGGATATGCGGATGAAGATTTTGGTTATAGTCTATGGGATCCAGTCAAACATAAAATTATTAGAAGCAGGGATGTTATATTTAATGAGTTAGAAATGTTCAAGAGGACTGTAAGTGATTTGGAGGTCAAGAAGGTTATTGACAGGTTTGAAGAGCAGCAGGAAAACATACCACCAATACAAGAAAATGAACAGCAAATTCAGGAGAATGAAGAACAACAAGTGGAAAATAATGAACAACAAGAAGAAGGAATCTTGTAGGAACCTTTACAGGAGATTCAATCTGCTAATGCACCACCATAGTTGGTTTGCAGATCTTCTAGGCCTCATATGCCTTCACAAAGGTATACTCCTTCAAACTACATTTTGTTGACTGATGAAGGTGAGCCTAATTGTTTTTAAGAAGCTTGTAAAGTTGAGCACAATAAAGAATGGAAGAAGAAATGAACTCTTTGTAGGAAAATAAAACTTGGGAGTTAGTAAACCCCCCAAAAGGAAGAAAGGCTCTATAAAACAAATGGGTGTGCAGGATTAAGCTTGAAGGTGATGAAAAGAAGGAGAGGTATAAAGCAAGACTGGTGGTGAAAGGTTTTGCCCAAAAAGAAGGTACTGACTTCACTGAAATTTTCTCACCTGTTGTTAAAATGTCATCAATTAGAGTCATTCTTGGTCTAGTTGATGCTTGAGACCTAGAATGTGAACAGTTAGATTTAAAAACTACTTTCCTTCATGGTGAATTGGAGAAAGAAATTTATATGGAGCAACCATAAGGCTTCATAGAAAAAGGCAAAGAAGGCCTTGTTTGTAGGTTGAAGAAGAGTCTCTAAGGGTTGAAATAGGGACCTCGACAATGGTACAAGAAATTTGATTCATTCACGTTGGAACATGGTTTTGAGAGGTTGGAAGCTGACCATTATGTCTATATCAAGAGGTATGATCAAGGAAAGTATATCATATTATTGTTATATGTGGATGACATGTTGATTGTTGGGCATGATAAGAATAAGATCAATAGGTTAAAGAAAGATTTGGGTAGAAAATTTGCTATGTAGGATTTGGGACCAACACAACAGATATTAGGCATGCAGATTATGCGTGACTGGAAAAACAAAAGGTTGTGGTTGTCACAAGAAAAATATATCAAGAAGGTGCTTGACAAGTTTAATATGAAGGATGCCAAGCTAGTTGGTACACCCCTTGTAGCCCACTTCAAGTTGAGTACTGAATTATGTCCTAGTGATGACAAGGAGACAGAAGAGATGAGAAAGATTCCTTATGCTTCAATAGTTGTCAGTCTGATGTATGCCATGGTATGCACACAACCAGACATTGCATATCCAGTGGGAGTAGTGAGTAGGTTCCTTCCCAATCCAGGCAAACAACATTGGCAAGCAGTATAATGGATTTTGAGGTATCTCAAGGGTACTAGTCATTATTGTTTATGTTTTGTTCATGATGAGAATGTGCTTGAAGGATTTATAGATGTGGATGTGGCTGGAGATATGGATACCAGAAATTCCACTACAAGTTATTTGTATACATTTGCAGGTGCAGCAGTATCTTGGGTGTCAAGGCTACAAAGAATAGTAGCTCTCTCTACAACAAAAGCATAGTACATAGCTACAACAAAAGCGTGTAAAGAGATGTTGTGGATGCAACGATTCCTAGGAGAGATATGAATAAAGCAGGACAAGTATGTGTTATGTTGTGATAGTCACAGTGCCATTCACTTGGCGAAAAACCCAGCATTTCATTCAAAAACCAAGCACATTAACTTAAGGTACCATTGGATCCAACATGTGTTGGAGGAAGAACAGTTATCTTTGGAAAAGATCCATACAGATAGGAACCCTGCTGATATGCTCACTAAGATTCTACCACGAAATAAACATGAGTTATGTAGAGGCATGGTAGGACTCGGTGTGACTTGATTCATGACTCGTATTTGGATTCAAGTGGGAGAATCTTAAGTGTGAATCCAAATTCACGCAGGATTCTAGATCCTTATAGATCTGATCTTTCTAGATCTCCACACCGCCATTAGTTTCTAAATATTTCTAGATCTCCATCTGAATCACATATAGGATTCTAGATCATTCTTCAGCCTCTATAAATCTATAATTTCTCTGGCCAAGGAAAGCAAGCAAGCCAAGGCCCAACGCTGTTATGTAATGCAAAGAGATTTATGTTCTCCAGTGATTGTTTTATCTATTCCACTGTTTCTAACTGAGTAATCTTGTTGATTCTCCATTTGTCTGTCTCTGTGAATTATTCTCTGCTTTTTCCGTCTAAGTCTCTGGGTATAAATCTGTTGTGTGTTATGTATGCTCTGGTCTAACAATTGTTGTGCTCCCCATTAATGGCATTGTAGAAGGATGATCCAACGCTCCCTGTGTGTTTCCTTGCATGCACTTAAGTCTAGCGATGTGTCTGTTTACTAACTCCTGCAGGTTTTGGTGTAACGACAATCGTGTCTCCAACAAGTGGTATCAGAGCCAAAGGTCTCAAGTTCGAAACACACCTGGCTTGCGTTGGGGGGGTGGAGATTGTTGTGCTCCTCGTTAATGGCAAAGCAGAAGGATGATCCAATACTCCCTGTGTGTTTCGTGGCATGTGCTTAAATCTAACAATGTGTCTGTTTACTAACACCTGTGGGTTTTGGTGTAATGGCAATCATGTCTCCAACATATTCACAGACTTTTGTGGTGGCAGACCACTTCAGTAGAGTTCAGATTCACCATATTGTTTATTCAATCAAATATTCAATTGAATATGTTTTGTATTGCTTAATGGAATATTGCCGAAGGTATCCATGATGCGAGTATATCCACATCTGACGTGCTTATGTCCGGTTGCAGCAACCCACACTTGTCATTTAAACATATGATGCTTATTTTTAGGGAATGACTGAATTGAAAGTTGTTTATATTACAAGTCCAATCTTGAGGATAATTTTAGTGAATATGTTAGGACCTCTCAACGAGAAATAGGGAACGACTGTGGTGGGTTTGTAATTCGAGACTATTACAATACTTAGAATTGTTTCTACAACCATTCTGAGACATCGAGGCAACATCCATACAAACATTAGGAGCTCAATATGACGTGAAACCATTAAAAAAAAAGGTAGAAAATGGATTGGAAAGAGGATTTAGAGAGTGGAGTACCATTGAGATTTTATATAAGAGAAAATCTCTGATCCATTTTCATAAAATGTAAGACAAAATGTCCGATCCATCTTCATAATTGACTGTAGTTAAGGGAAATAATCAATAATCAAAAGGTAGAGATTTTACAAAATTGTCGACCAGAACCATCCCTCTACTTGTAGCATTGTGGACTATATCTTGCCTCATACTTGTGGAGATGTAAAGGTCGTTTCTTAAACATACTCAATATTTCCTCTTGCAAAGATCCAGTGGCATACTTACTGTTAAATTAATACAATTATCTTCTCACTCATTTTAATAATAAAATGATTTAAATTTTACTACAATGTAAAATAATATGATTTAAAGTTTGCCACAAAATAAAAGGTTAGATTTATTTTAATCCTAATCTAGTTTTAAAATATGATGTGAAGTTTGCCATAAATAAAATGATTTAAAATATTTTAAATTTATTTTAACCCAGATCCACTGGTAGAAATAAAAGTGTTTTTAAACCAATTAAAAAAAATAACTTTTCCCACTTATTATTGTTGCAATACCTGTTGCATTACCCCGTATGATGATAGAGAATAAGTGAAATGCCATGCGGAGTGAGGAGCTCAGCACAATGAAAACCACCTTCATGAGGATTGTGCACTCCACACTCTATTTTTTAATTTTTAATGTGGATAAAGTTTATTGTCCTGAGCTCCACACTCCTGCTCAATGAGCTTTCTCGGAATATCTTTTTTTATAATGCTTCCTCTGCATTAAAAAATTAATAATCAAATCCTTATCAATGATTGGTATCGCATATATTTCATTTTTGAACATGAATTTGATATTGTTATTCATCGTGTGGGAGTGTGGAGATTCACACAATCAGCTAAGTTCATTTTGTGGACCTCCGCAATCCCCACAATGAGACCATAGCCAGTATGAGTGGAATTTTGAGGCAAGTCAGATCATTGTCTACCACCAGAACTCGAAGACCAATGGGGAACTGATCTTGGATGCCCTCCATTATAGGACTGCTAACCGAAACCTAGTTAAAAACAAAATCAATGCGACAGCAAAGCTAACTACTGAAAATTTTGAGGAAGGGTTTATGCTTGGTCGATGACTAGGCCAACAACTTGATATGGACATCGTTTCCCGAAGTCAGCAAATGCAGGATTCAAGAGGAATTTCATTTCTTTAAAATCTAGGTACTTCTCAGGTATTACAGGTATTACGACGTGCTCGATAAAATCAGTAGCAATTTTCTCAATGTCAACAGTCTCATCAAGTTGACTGTAGATGACCATGGATTGGTAGCTTGGTATAGACCAAAATCTTTTTTTGTACAGGCCAAATCAGATGACCCAAAATGATGGATTCCAAGTGGTCGATCTTGTACCTAAATGTGTTCTCGCTACTATAATACGATGCATGCACGAAATTGATCGATCATTTGTTACGATGCATGCACGAAATTGATCGATCATTTGTTTTCTATAGTATCTGAATTCGCTTCGATGTGCTGCATATGCCTTTATACGATGCATGTAGGATTCATATGTGATGCACCTGATCAATCTCGCATGAATTGGTTGATGTTGCTCGCGTTAGTCCATGTTTTCTGAATTTATGTGGTTTACGACCACCACCTTTGTTATCTTGAATCTTGGGTTGTGGCCGACCAAGATAATGTCTCCGTTAATAGTTCCTGTGGGAAGGTTGCACCACATAAAACTAGCTTATAGGGTAGCGGGGATACAGCCTTTGCATGAATTGGGCTTAGAAACATGTGCATATGCATCGCTGACGATGGGAATTCTGTGAAGCTTGGATAGTATCCATTTCTCCGTAGGGTTCATTAAAAGCTATGGTGGTGTCCATGTTCTCTTAGGTTCAATCCTCCCTCTCCCACGTTATCATTGGGTAGATTTTTAATTAATTTGTGGATCATCGTTTTGGTTATGAAGTTGACGCAGATAAATCAGAGTGGCGTATCCATGTTCGTGTGATTGGTCTAATCAATGAATATATTTGTGGAAGCATATGCTCATGGGAGTCATGGGTGTTCTTAAAAGGTTAGCCTAAGCCTTGTTTGTAAAGTGGATAGATTTTGGATAAATTTCATAGTATTTGCATTGATTTGTAATTAGTTTATTTAGTCGAACTTTAAAGAAGTGTCATTGTAATGGTAATGTTTTTGTTGATAAGTACTTATTTGGAGGCTATAGGCTCAATCAACTATCAAATGAAGGACACAAATAGCCCAAACTTGGATTTGCACGAGGACTTAAAGATATTGTTAGATAGGTCGCTTTCACAAATATTTTTTGATGTAAAAGTTTTTAAAAGGTTAATAGTTGTCCAACTAGCCTCCTTAAAATGTTATTTTTAGTTTTCTATTATTTTTTTTATTTGAATTTTAAATATCATGAATTCAAATATTGTTATGTGGTAGTTATTATAACAATACCCAAAATTTTGGCATATTCAAAATTTTGAGTTTCCTTTTATTTTCCTAAGGCCCAATTACTATCAAACCTTTTCGATGCACATGCTCATTTATGGCACATATGACTTCTCCTCATATATTGATAGTAGGAATGGATTAGGGTTTTATAAGATTGGTCACTTTAACGATGCACTAAGATTCTCATGTGCCTTTAAAGTTTCATCTTTCTATAATATGTGTTGATGAAGGTACCTTGTATTGATGAATATGGCTTCACTCTCAATTTCATTTTGTTAACTGTGTTAGGGTTTGAAAGATGCCATCATGCTTGAAACCCTATATTGTCAAATGGATTTCCCCTCATGTTTTACCTAACATATGGACCTCTAAGGACACATTCTTTCAAGCATTTCATAGCACTTATATTGCATCATTGTATCATGAGGAGAATTACTTGACATGTCAAATTTAACTCATGTGTTCAAGACTAAATAAGCTTATATGAAATTTTATTCACATCGGGCTAGTGAATGGAATACCATCATTTTAAAAGAGCAACATAAGAATTTCCATCATAGGCTACCTAGGCATCTATTAGGGTACTTCTTGCACCAAAGTCCTAATCTTTAAATTATAAGACACCATTACAAAAATGGATCCTTAAATTAATTCATGTTGCAATATGGCACATGGGACAAACCCAATAATTCCATGGTTAGGAGGTTATGCAAGTTTATGAATGGACATCAATCTTTGAATAATGCATTCATAGGATATATGAGCCAACTTTTGGGAGTTGGATGGCATACCTTATGCATGAAGTATTTTTTACAAAAGGGCTATGGGCTAAAAATATTTGGATAGGTAGTGAATGTAAACTATTGACACATCTACATATTTCAAAGGTGATTGAAAGACTTTTGTTGCGAAGGTGCACACTACTCAACGATACAAACGCTACATTGACTTTTTTGGGGCCATTTTACATTAGTTCAAGAATATGAAATTAAGGCAAAGGTTTATACAATGAGTGGCCTGTAATCCAAACAATGTTGCGGGGTATAGTGGAGACAACACTAGGCACCACTAAAATCACACTACATAGCATTGGCCATAATTATGGTTGTGAGATCCTTCTCTTTGAAAGGGGTGCAACCAAGAGGTATCAACATGATTTAAATGATGGTAACCTTGCCACAACACAACACGTTGAAAGGAAGGGAAAATGAAAACAAAGAAAAAATGCAAGAGATGAAGCCTATGTGGTCGACATACATTAAGGACCCTGACCATACACTTATGATGGTATATAATTATAGAAAGCACTCATTAGAAAATAGCGATGGCACCACGGTGTGTTTATGAGAGAGTCAATGGAATGCATGTCACTTCATTACCAATAAACTGCCAATGAATTCAAACATCCCACCAAAATGACAATGAATTGGGAATCAAAAGGCTAAGTAAAGTTTGTGCGTGCAATGTGACCAACACATGTTATGACTGTCATGACACCATAAAGAGACATGGAATCTAGGTGATGTATACATGCCCATGCAGACTCTTGACTTGCATTCTCAAGAAAGGGTTTTGGATCACAAAAGGGGTGTAAATATATAATAAGCATGATCGAAACTAAGTGTTAATAAGGCCACCATAATTTGAATGATGTATGGTAAAGGTTGCAAACGTATTAAATTTATTATTGTTGTCCATACAAAAAGCAACACGTTGAAGTCATGTCACATCATACAAATAGTGCTCAACACTCGAAGTCGAAGCTCATAGCAAAGTTAAAGTTACCTCAACGCTATAAACATTCAAAAGGGATGCATATTGCATGGAAACTCCAACAAAAGGTACAATCCTTGGTCATTGACCAACTAGCTTAAGTTACGAAATGCATGAAGTTTGCCTGCTCCATACATCATAGGAGTTTCGACGAAGAAGTAGATTTGTTCCTTGTCATAAGTGGTGGGACTTTGTAATCTAATGAAAAGGGGCATGGAGTGACATTTCATACACTCATTGGAGTGATTAGCCTAGCTTACAATTGTGTGACCCAAGTAACATAAAAGGGAAAGTACTAAGCATCACAAAGATTTACAATTCAGCCATGGAATAAAATGCTAAAGGATCCAATGTATGTTCCAGGTTTGGATACAATTCGTAAATTAGTCCAAGCCATCTCTAGATTGCTAATTGAACCTAGGTCACATTTCCTGCATGCAAATATAGGACTGGACCATTCACAAGTTGAAATTTCGCAATTTAAAACTATAACAATATAAGTAGGAGGTGTGATCTTCTCAATAATGTGACTATGTGACTTGATCTAGCTCCACTACAGGTGATGAATACAAGTCATATTTCCAACTGAAGAGGCACAAGTCACAACTCCTGAGTGTGTACATGTCGGGAACAGGTTCCCCCAAGGATAGTTTTGGGGCTAAAAGCCCATGTTTTGGGACAATTTTGTAATAAAGTTGTAAAGTATTCATATTTTGTGGTCACGGAGCACGAAGGTGTCAAGAGTCATAAAGGGTTGTCCACCCTTATTTTGTAAAGTGTAAAGTCAGCTGTAAAGATCCACCCATGGTCTACAGACCATGGGATTGTATAAAAAGGAGCTAAGTAAGTAAGCTCTAAGTAGTTGGTAGTGAAGAATGAAGTAAGGAGTTAAGTATTGATGTCTTGGTAGAGAAGGCTAAGTGTTCTCGGGTCTTAGCATAGGTAGAGGATCTAGAGCTGAGTGTGAGGCCTAAGGTGGAAGTTCGCAGCTGGGTGCGCGGACCCTTGCAGCTGTGTGCGCAAGGCTGATAGAGTTTGTATTAACTTAAAGATATCAATAAAGAAAAATATTCTGCAATTACTGTGTATTTAGTTCTTGTTAATGCATCTGATTATATTGCGTTTTGGGTTTAATTTACAATGTTCATGTGATATGCGAATATGTGTGATTGTGTTGGTTACTTGAACACAAGTAAGGATATCAGTTTACGCGACGCCAACTGTGATTGATTAGTAAGATAAATAAAACACTTAAGATAACTTGGGAACCTATATAATACATTTTCATAGTTACGCAAAGTACCTGGATCACGGATTAGGGCTGCGCGAAGGTCAATCGTACACCTTCGCATAGGTACTGAAGGGTGGAATAAAGGGTAGATTGAGAAAGCCCTAAGGCTTAGCGACTTGTGCGAGGGTAGGGGATGAGGGTATAAACCGATATCACGACCATCTCCGGGTGCGAAAACTTGGTTCCAACATCCCCCCATACTGCTTCGAGTGAGACTTTGATCCACACTCTGCGGGTTGATGCCGAAAGGGATAGTAGTGTAGGGATTTGTTTGGCTAACTAACGTTAAACCTGGGTCAAGGCCCACAAATTCAACAATACACCATAGGTCACATCGTGTTGGGAGGTCAAAATTTCATCATAGGTCACACAGTGACATTTTAAACCTCAAGAAAGCCATCAAAAGTGTGATTTGCCCACAACTGTAATCGAGCAACCACAAATCTCAAAATCACATTACAAGGTTTGAGGAAAAACTACAAGAAATTGTGACTTACCTATAATGCGACCTTGCGACTTCCTAACAAGTCGTAGCTTCTCAATGCTCCTTTGAGGTCATACATTGTATTTTCACCCCCGGTGTGTAATGAAACTTGTTATTTTCTTTATAGTCCTTCTTGCGACCATCACTTGCCCTCAGACTCCTTAACACACTCATGTTTGATAGAAAAAATCAAAAGCAATGAGGAGCAATCCCTACTTGTTAAAGATTAAAGGAAGGGGTATGCATATGTTAGATATGCAAGGAGTGTCTTACCAACCATGCAACTGGTGGGCCCCAATATTGCAACAATAATGCTGCAACTCCTGGGACTCCCTTCTTTAATTTTATCAACCCGGTCGTTCGTAACAAACTTGGAAGCGACGGTACTGTATGCACAAGTACTAGCTTTTGCCGCGGCTGTCACTTGGTCAGCTGGCACAAGTTCGCTAGGAGCTTAAGCCAACTTCTATGAGCTCTTAAAAGAATCCTTTTAACTAATGGATGAAATCTAACTCAAAGGAGGCTAATCTACTTGCAGAAAGAAACTAAAAGTGGAACGGAAATGCAAACCCTAGTTTTACCAACTAACCCTACCGGTGCAAGAAAAGCGATGAAAGCAGTGGAAATGGATGCCATTGACTTCTAGGAAGGTGAAATGCATGTGTCTAAGCTACTTTTACAGTAAAATATGAAAAAGATATCTTTTTGTATTTTTGAGTAAGTTGTCAAAATTATCATGCATGTGCTTTAACTGGTTTTTGACTATGCAGAGATGGATTGGCGAAAGGAAATGCTTGTAGGAGGTTGGGAAGGTTAGAAGAGGGCCTAAGGGGTCCCTAGCACCCTTCCAGAGAGTTTCATAGTAATCGGATCTCAAGAAACCGCTTTCGTGTGCTACTACAGGAAGTCTGCAGGGGTTCTACAGGATGTTCTGTAATTTCTACAGGATGTTTTGAAAAGAGGATTTTGGAGGGTTGATGGAGGAAAAATGGAGGGAAAGTAGAAATGGAGGTTGGATAAGGATGTTAAGGGGTCTAGGACTTGGTGAATGAGGCTAAGGACTGATTGGATTTGTTCAAGGATGGAGGGAGCAATGATGCACAAGAATGTAGAAACTAGGGCAAAGTAAGAAAATGTGGCAAATGAGAGGCAAGAATCTGAGTTACAGGACGAAGCAAGTTGCATGGATGGGGTAAGGATAGATGAAGAGATATCATAGGTACTCTGCACATTATTTCCCAAAACTGATCAATAAAGGCTATGCAAACCAAAGATCTAACTACTTTAACCTAATTTGACCTAGAAACAATAAGCATGATGCACAACAGTTTATTGGCAGCAAATCACGTAAATCACTATGGAAACCAAACAAGAATGGATCTGAGCATGTAATCACAACTGGTATCAACTTCTGCAAATGAGAATCTAACTCTAATAATTGCATGATGAAGTAAAGACAATGTTTTTGGTGGCAGCAAGGACACCTTGGTCCCAACTCATGGTCCCACTGAGGGAGAGGTGAGATCAGAGGTGCTTGATAGCCTTTTTCTGAAGATATTCTTTGTTATTAACCTATCAAATAAATCTGAACATGAAAAGCCATTTTAATCATTAAAAGCAATCTAACTAACAAAACAAGATTTAAATCTAAATAGCAGATTTTATTCTAAGAATGCAGCAAAAACACATAAAGGTAAACAAAGGAGGTACTGGGCACTTGAGTTGGGCCCAACCCCAAGAGCTACAGCCTCCTGAGAAAGATTAGAGCTGGTGCAAATCTGGATTCATCTTTATTGCTCAATAAATAATAGTTACATCAAAAACTGTCTACAAGAAGAAGCTCGAAAATGTGTTGAAATGCAGAGGTAACCTACTGCCTAAAAAATGATTAAAAATGACTAAAATCGAACTGCCAACTAGCTAACTATTGCCAACCCCAAATGAGGCCCTAAGGCCTCTTATTTATACAAATTGAGGACCCCAACAACCCTCCTAAACTTTAGGAACTCGACTTCCAAAACTTGTAGTAATAGCAACTTTACTAGCCCTTGCTCGGCTGCCCTTGTGATAATTGATGTGGTGGCCCTTGAACTCCGAGCTGATGGTGGAGAATTTGAGGTAAGGGCCCATAAATTAAGGGGACACCTTCCTACAAATCCTTTTCCTTGTTCTTCCACGAATTTGGCTGCCAAGTGCTCATTAAAACCTTTGATTTTGTCTCCAAATTGACCAAAAAGACTACATAAAGCAGACATTAGACTTGTTGGCATAATGACTGACCCAATGCACTCTATTAGCATAAATATAATTAAAAACATGCAATAAAATAATGAGAATGGTGGATTAAGTCGAATTAGGAGGCTGAATGAGCCCGTATAATTATCCATTTTTGGGGCTCATCATCACCCCCTGCTGAAAGTGTTGCTCATTCTCTGAGCAACTAATCTATCTCTTCATCATTGATGGCCCTGGTGGCCTCCCTGTCATGCCAAGCTTCTGAAGTGATGTCCTCTTCTCGGTCATGAAACCATGCTTTTCTCTCTACTTCTTCCCACTACCTGTGCTCCTTTTCTTATATTAGTTTTGTTAGCGCCTCAACCTCAACCTGCAGCTTGTCCTCTCTTTGTTGTTCATCAGATGTTTCCTTGTCTTTCCTTCTTCCTGTGATTGTTTGGCCGCCTTTTCCTCCAATTTCTCGGTCTCTGTTAGCTTAGCCCAAGTTTCCTATAGAGAATTCTCAGCTTCCTATAGAACTGTCTCAGCTTCCTGTAGAGCTGTCTTTGAGTCCATCATCTGAATTCTCTCTCTCCAAGTGAAGGTTTTTGGCTTCCTCATTCATAGTGATGGACATCTTTGAAGGAGACTCCTCCTTTTGCTTAGTTGTTGTGCCCTTAATGACAATTGGCTCCTTTGACTGTGGCTGGGGTCTGCCAGCTTTTATTCGCATGCTCCTTCTTGTCTTAAAGTACATGGAAGGCTCCCTTTTTCGCTTCCCTTTTTGTTTTGGAGATGTGCTTAAGGCAACCAGCACAGCTGCTGCCTCCTTGGCCAAAATCTTAAGTGATTTCTCCTTTTGCTACTCTGTTTCATGCTTCCTGTAGAAAGTCCTGTGTCAACTATTTTCATGCTTCTTGTAGAAACTGTTTTCATGCTTCCTGTAGAAAGCCCAGTGTCAACTGTTTTGGTATGTTTGGTTGGATGTGTCTTTCCTTTTAATTTCTATGTGGTTGCCTTGGTTGTGCCCTCCTTTGTTTGGACTTTTTCAGTCCTCTTTGCTCTACTCTGCAATCATTTTCCCTAGGTGTTTGTGCTGTTGTTCCTCCTGCTATTTTAGGCTCGGCAATCTGGTCCTTTCTCCCTTTTTCTTTCTGTCCTTTTTGTGCTTGACTGTCCCGTGTTCCTTCATCACTGGTTTTCTCTCCTGAACTTCAAGGAGGGATATCTTGGGTGTTCAAATTTTAATTAGTACCAATTCCCTAGTTTTAAGGCTGTTACTGCCCAAAACTCGACTATCCGTTTATGAAAGGAAAAATTGGGTTTCTACAGACAAAGTGCAGAGCTCAATTTTTAACCCCAGCATACATACAACCATGTAAATTCAAATTCTTCATACACAGGTTGGCCCCCACAGTTGCATATCTTCTATACGGGAGAATTTTAAAGACAAGAAACGCGGAGGAGAATCTTGATGCAGACACAACTAAGAAACTCAGTGCAACACACAGGAAAACGTTTTATTTCCAATTCATAGGCAGATTTTTTACTGATTTTCCAATCTCATGCCATGTTCAATTCACCAATTTTCACAAAAAAATCATGCAAAAAGAAGCTTCCCCGATCCTACCTCGTTTTGAGCTTGAAATTCGTTGAAAATCCTAGGTTTTCTTTCTGTATGGTTGTTTTCTGCATTTCTTATAGAAACCTTCCTGTAGAACGAAACTGCGCTTCCTATAGAGCCCGATAAGCAGGAGGATTTTTAAAAAAATGGCCGAGAAAGATTGGTTCGCTACTATGGAGGTGGTATGGAGCTTGTTATAGCTGCAGGGACAATGATAGAATGGGAAAAACGGTGGTGAGAGTTCAATTGGCTATTTATGAAGACTTCCGTTGACGGAGGGCGAGTTGGCCAAGTGCACATTGGCCCCATGCAAACCGTTTAAACAGCCACCACTAATCACGTCCATCATGTTCATCAAACTGTTTTTTCTCTGCCTGTAATCACGTCCATCAATCACGTTGGAGTTTAAACAGTCACTACTACCTATTTTCAGTTTTCTTCCCGAGCTGGCTGAGCACACATGTCATATTCACCCACTGAGCGTTATTTGAACTGGATGAGGGTGGCTAGTTAGTTGGCCACTAATTCTTTTAATCACAACCATCTCATTTTTCACGCAGTTCTCAAATTACATGCATGCAACAAAGGAACGAGTTTAGTCACGTACCTGGAAGTCGAATGTGGTTGCTGTGAGGTGTTGTGGCCTTTCCTTTTGCTGCATGCATTTGTTTCTATGGTTGCATGATGGCTTGGTTGCTAATTTATGGCTATTTTTCTTATGCCGGTATCCTCTTGCTGGATCTAAGCTACAGGAGCCAGTTTCATCCTTCAGATTTGCACCTTCATGCTGCTGATGCTGGATTTTTGCAGGACAACAACTTGTTTTCTCCATTTCTCCCGAATGATAGATTAGATTGACCTAAAACTTTCCGAGCATGCTTCTATTATTGTTATGCACCTCCCATAGCAAAATTGTGGTCAAAGGATGCACGGATATCGAAAAAAACTAAAAAAGGTTGAAGTTTACAAGGGTCAATTTCTCGGAAACCGTGCATCAGAATCGGTTGAAACTGCTTCGTTATGTTACTATTACCCATATGCATCTCCCCATGAAACAAATTTTTAAACAGATGCACAGATACGGAGAAAATGCAAAAATAGCTGAAGATGATGGAGGTTGATTTCTTGGAAACCGTGCATTGGAATTGGCTGAAATTTCTCGGACATGTTGCCATCATCCCTATACAACTCCCCATCAAAACGGTTTTGTAAATGGATGTATGGTTTTCAAGTTAGGAGAAAAACAAATTTCAGCACTATGTATTTTTGCTTCCAAACATTCTGCAGTTTTTTGCATTGTAAGAAAAATGAGCTTGGGCTATAATGCAGACTTGGAATTGATGGGAGAGAGGTTTGAGGATTGTAGGAGGACTTATGAATTCTTTAAGAAGCTATCATGTTCAGCAAACTGCCTTTTTGAAATCCATTTCTAGCTTCCTTTAATTTCTACAGGAACTTCTTGTAGAACACACAGTTTTTAGGAAAGAAGCACAATGAGATGGAAAAAATAATGGAGAAGGGTGAGGGATGGAAACATGGATGTGGCTATAGGCCTAAAAAATGGATTCCAACCTCCAGATGCCCCTCCAAAATCAAATTAGACTTGCCCGAATGTTCTACAAGATGTTTCCTGTAGAAATACAAAACTTCCTGTAGAAAGCCTATAACTTCCTGTAGAAAGTGGAATCTCGACCTGAATGTGATCAAATCCTAGGAAAGGCAAGTGGCCATGGAGGGAGTGTCTGTAGGGATGTCCTGTAGCCTAGTATGGACCCCTATCCTTGTTTTGCGTGACCCTCCTTACCTGCAATGTGTTCCCTGCAACCTGCAATTATTTTACAGAGATTAGGCATGTTTTCTTTTTTTTCTTTTTCTTCTTTTTTTTTTCTTTTTCTTTTTGAAAACAACTAGGGCGCCTCATGGAGGTTTTCACCCTAATTTCCTGCCCTGGGCACCTCCAAGGGAGGTTTTCACCAAGGGATCTTGTTCTCTTTTTCTTTTCTCTTCTTTCCAACCCATTGACTGCCTCATGGAGGTTTTCAATCAATGAGCCAATCTCAGGCGCCTCCGAGGAGGTTTTCACCTTATATTTTTATTTTCCTCTTATTTTCATTTTTCTTTTTTTTTTCTCTACCATAGCTTACTTGGAAAACAAAATCATTTTCAAGTATAAGAATACTTCCAATGGATCCATGTGCACATCGAGATTAGAGACAAAATGATGCGGAGGCTTGAAATGCATGCTTTGACAGCTATCCAGATTTCAGAGACTAAATGATTTGACTTTGAAGGGAATAGGCATAGCTGAAGAAGAGAGTACTGTTGTAACTTAGTGACCGTCTGGAACCATATCTCAATATAGCTCTGATATCCTTGGTCCTTTTGCTGATCTTGATCATTCTTCATGTCATCTTCTATCATGACCTTCTCACCTTCCTCTTTTTGTTGAGTTTTCTCTTGAATACATAGAGGATTTGATGGTAACCATGAGGGAGCTCTCTCGATCTTTGATTCTGATGTCTTCTCTTCATCTAGTGCAGCCCATGGTCCTTTGATCTCCTCTTTTGAATCTTCTTTTGCTGGATGTGGTCCTTCAATGCTTTCAAGATAATCTCTTTTTTGCAATACTCTTTCTGAGCTATGGTGAAGATCATTGAGCTCAAGAGGAGTCATTTAGACATGTTTTGCCTCAGCTTTCCAATTGGGTTGAGCTATTCCAATGTGCGGGTTTGGAAATGGTGGTATGGGTAGTTGAGTGGGGGTGTATATTTGAGATGGATGTGGATTGGGTTGTGGTTGGGAAGGTGGTGGAGGCAAATGAGCAGGAGGAGAGTTGTATTGGGGCCTCCACCCCTGATGAGGTGCATTCTACTGAGGCTGTGGCTGAGCATAAGAGTGAAACGGATGAGCAACTGGAGAAGCATGGTATTGAGGAGGGTACGACCAAGGAGGGGGTGTGGACCAAGAAGGATGAGCAGGGGGACCCCAAGAAGGCATGGAAGTGGTTTGATAGGGGTCGTAATAGGTCTGGGATGTCCCTTGCATTCCCTACTGGTAGGGTATGGGTCTATGTCACTCCTTTGGTTCATATAATAAAGTGATTCTGTGGCTCCTTTGGCTCTTTGATATGCAGCTTTAAGTCCAGGCAAGGAAGGGCACTGATTCGTAGGATGGTATTCTTCACAAATGAAACACACTTCTAGGGAGTGCATTGGACGTTCGTTCCTAGGATGCTTTCTAGTGTACCTAGTACAAAGGATGTCCAAAGCCCTCCCGCCTTCCTCTTGCTTCTTTTGGATCCGCAGGGTATCCAATTGCATGGCAAGAAACTGCCTCATATCACTCTTGAAATATTCCAGCATATTTTCACATTCACCTTTTCCAACATAAAGGGAGGAGTTGGAAGAAAAGGTACTGCTCTCAACATTTCTATTTTCAGCCATTTGCTCTAGAGGAATGTTTTCTTCTTCTTCTTCCCTTGAGGTTCTTCAAATATGTCTTGCTGTCCACCTAAGTGTTCTTTAATCACAGCCATCGAAGAAGAGAGAAGGTTGGCTGTGTGAAGTAGTGGGGGTGTTGTGCAATCATTTGTCTGAATTATCTCTACTCCTACAAGGCATGAAAGGAAATATTTTTGGTTGATTTTTGCTTTTTTCTGCTTGTACCTACAAAACTAAAATAGATTGAACTGCAACTAACTATCTTGCTGAAATGAAAATGTGGAATTGAAATGAAAACATGAAAGGACTAATCTATTTTTCTTAAATGAAATTACAGGAATGAAATGCTAAACTATGCTTGCAGAATGGAAATTACAGAATTGAAATGCTAATCTATGCTTACAAAAATGAAATTGCGGAATTGAAATGCTAACCTATGAAAGCGTGAAATATCTAATCTATGCTTTCTGAAATGAAATGAAAGCAGGAAATGTCTAATCTATTTTTGCATAAATGAAATTGCAGAATGGAAATGAAATAAACTATTTAGTAGAAGGTTGTAGTAGAAAATAGAAGAAAAGCAGCAATCACCAATACTCTGACGCTTCCCCAGCAACGACACCAAAAAGATGGTGGGCCCCAGTATTGCAGCAATAATGTTGCAACTCCTGGGTTTCCCTTCTTTAATTTTATCAACCCGGTAGTTCGTAACAAACTTGGAAGCGACGATGATGTATGCACAAGTAATAGCTCTTGCTGCAGTTGTCACTTGGTCAGCTGGCACAATTCCGCTAGGAGCTTAAGACAACTTCTATGAGCTCTTAGAAGAAGCTTTTTAACTAATGGATGAAAGCTAACTCAAAGGAGGTTAATCTACTTGCAGAAAGAAACTAAAAGTGGAAAGGAAATGCAAATCCTAGCAAACCCTAGTTTTACTGATTAACCCTACTGGTGCAAGAAAAGCGATGAAAGCAGTGTAAATGGATGCCATTGACTTCTAGGAAGGTGGAATGCATGTGCCTAAGCTAATTCTACAGTAAAATCTGAAGAAAAAGACATCTTTTTGTATTTTTGAGTAAGTTGTCAGAATTATCATGTATGTGCTTTAATTGGTTTTTGACTATGCAGAGGTTGATTGGCGAAAGGAAATGCTTGCAGGAGTTTGGGAAGGTTAGAAGAGGGCCTAAGGGGTCCCTAGCACCCTTCCAGAGAGTTTCACAATGATCAGATCTCAAGAAACTGCTTTCGTGAGGTTCTACAGGAAGTCTGCAGGGGTTCTATAGGATGTTCTGTAATTTCTACAAGATGTTCTGTAATTTCTATAGGATGTTCTGAAAAGAGGATTTTGGAGGGTTGATGGAAGAAAAATGGTGGGAAAGTGAAATTGGATGTTCGATAAGGATGTTAAGAGTTCTAGGACTTGGTGAATGAGGCTAAGGAGTGATTGGATTTGTTCAAGGATGGAGGGAGCAATGATGCACAAGAATGTAGAAACTAGGGCAAAGTGAGGAAACGTGGAAAATGAGAGGCAAGAATCTGAGTTAGATGACAAATACGGTTGCATGGATGGGGTAACGATAGATGAGGAGGTATCACAAGTACTCTGCACGTTATTTCCCAAAACTGATCAACAAAGGCTATGCAAACCAAAGACCTAACAACTTTAACCTAATTTGACTTAGAAACCATAAGCATGATGCACAGAAGTTTATTGGCAACAAATCACATAAATCACTATGGAAACCAAACAAGAATGGATTTGAGCATGTAATCACAACTGGTATCAACTTCTGCAAATGAGAATCTAACATTAATAATTGCATGATGAAGCAAAGATAGTGTTTTTGGTGGCAGCAAGGACACCTTGGTCCCACCTCATGGTCCCACTAAGGGAGAGGTGAGATCAGAGGTGCTTCATAGCCTTTTTCTGAAGATCTTCTCTGTTATTAACCTATCAAATAAATCTGAACATGAAAAGCCTTTTTAATCATCAAAAGCAGTCTAAATAAATAAACAAGATTTAAATCTAAATAGCAGATTTTATTCTAAGAATGCAACAAAAACACATAAAGGTAAACAAAGGAGGTACTGGGCACTTGGGTTGGGCCCAACCCCAAGATCTACAACCTATTGAGAAAGATTAGAGCTGGTGCAAAGCTGGATTCATCTTTATTGCTCAAGAAATAATAGTTACATCAGAAACTATCTACAAGAAGAAGCTCGAAAATGTGCTGAAATACAGAGCTAACCCATTGCCTAAAAAATGACTAAAATCGAACTGCTAACTAGCTAACTACTTCCAAAACCAAATGAGGCCCTAAGCCCTCTTATTTATAGAAATTGAGGACCCCAACAACCCTCCTAAACTTTAGGAACTCGGTTGCCAAAACTTGTAGTTAACAACAACTTTACTAGCCCTTGCTCGGCTGCCCTTGTGATAATTGATGTGGTGGCCCTTGAACTCTGAGCTGATGGTGGATAATTTGAGGTAAGGGCCCATAAATGAAGGGAACACCTTCCTACAAATCCTCTTCCTTGTTCTTCCACGAAGTTGGCTGCCACGTGCTCATTAAAACCTTTGATTTTGTCTCCAAATTGACCAAAAAGACTGCATAAAGCACACATTAGACTTGTTGACATAATGACTGACCTAGTTCACTCTATTAGCATAAATATAATAAAAAAACATGCAATAAACTAATGAGAATGGTGGATTAAGTCGAATTAGGAGGCTGAATGAGCTCATATAATTATCCATTTTTGGGGCTCATCAGCAACATCAAAGCACTATGCATAACATGAATATTGAGAAATAATGCACTGTTTTCATAGGGTTTCATTATCATCACTAGTGGAAAGAAAGATTAAGCCAGGACTGACTATACATTTGGGCTATTCTCTACATGATTAATACATTTTTATGCCTATGAGGATTAAATGAAAATAGTGAACTGTGGAATCCTCTTAAACAGTGTGGCACCATGTATACACCTTATAATGCGAGCAGACATTGTGGATCGGCGATGGTATCATATCATGACATGAGAAAAGCATTCAATTTCGATCTATCGTATGGATATCATTTAACATTTTAGTATTTATCCCCAGAACATGGTTAAAGAAGCGCAATATGACCATGCATGAGTTGTACATACATTCTTGTGTAGAAGAGGACTACACAAGGGTCGAAATCAATTTTAACTCTTCATAAACGTATTATATTTTTAATGTTGTTCTCTAAATGCATATGCTTGTGTGTGTGTGTGGCTAATCTAATTTGTCTTCTTGTAGATGACATGAGAAAATAATAATGTTGACCTAGGTGAAGGAAGCTAGGGTTTTCCTCCAGAAGCTGCACAACCATGGTTTAAACCAACATGAAAACTCACTTCGTGTAGCTGGTCAAGGTGTTATGTCAATGGTAGTAGAAATGACAAGCAAATGTTCAACAACTGAACACCAGGACCCTAATCATCAACTCATGCAAGTTTCCTTGATAGTACAATGGCATTGGAAGCAAGTGCATTAAGGTTTCCAGCAACCTCCTTTAGCCTCGTCATGTTTCTCTTCTGCCAATATGTCCATATTTGTCATCATAATGTCCATATTTATGCAAAGATTGATCTAAGAATGTAACAGGCAATAGGCATGAGATTGTAGTGAGGAAAGTTAAGAGTCATGAGGGTAGGTGAAAGGTCACTAAAGGAGGTGAAAGGTCACCTTCCTCATTCCTATAAAGATGCCCTTATGCCGCATTTGAAGGGGACTTTAGTACTTGAGTTGAGGCTAGGATTAGATAGTTGATTTATGCTTGATAGCTCGATGCACTCATCTCTTGGCAGCTAGTAGAGTGGGTTGCAGTGAGGCTAGGGTTTTACATTGGAAAATGGTATGAGCATCCCATGTTCCACTATTACGCTTTAACAAATTACAAGATATGTTCTTGAATTTGCAACAACATTAATAATATGTTATTCATGTATGGCTCTGATTCCCATGCTTACTCATAGTGGTTGTATTGGTTGTCTGATGTTTTCACTATATTTATATGTGTGCTTTCATAAACGCAATATGTCATGGAATAGTTCATAGCTTTTGCATGTATGTTTGCTTTTAGAATTTGTTCTTACATATTTCTCACCATGTTGGTGATCTATTATGAACTAATTTGAAATTAACCTCTCGCATGTTCTTGTTCATGTATGTCTGATTGGGTTTTGGCTCACTAATCCTTCTTGTGGCATACTCCTTATTTTTGTTGTGACTTGGCTGTACTTCTTTCTATAGTTTGTTAATCTTGGGCTAATTTTGTTTCATTTTCTGGGCATTTCATTATTTTCCTCACTCTGACACATTTTCATTTGATAACCAAGAGCAAAAAAATCCATGGCACTAGTCAGGCCCACATACCAGATGGGGATCCTATCCCAAACGGTGTGAGGTCTAATTGGGGCCTCACATCGGGGAGACCCCCTAATTGTTGGCAACATCCAACACCATCAAAATGTTCTTAAAGTTTTAGTAGCATCTTTTGTGTTTAGTTGGTCGTTTTTCTCAACAAAGATTTGTTTTGATTGTACGCTATTTTTAATTTTTAAAAAATACAAAATCTGTGAGAGTCTTCCAACACGTCTCAAAAACGAAGCGAGTGTTGGCATGGCATGACCATGGCATCCATTTCATTTTTTTCATATCGCATTAGTTATCGGAAATGTGGTTTCACTTTCTTTTCTTATTTTCATTACAAAGTGATTTTCTTGTTTGACAATATCAATGGATCTCAAGATATAGCTATGCAGAATGTGGATGTCCTCTACACTCTGCACAATAAACTTCCTTCACACTCTTAATACACTATTACTTCATGGATATTTTTTCAACGCAACACCCCCCAGGGACTACATAAAGGACCTATACCCATGTCAATTTTTGAATCATTGGGCAAAGAAATAACATAACAATGTCAGTGTCAGTGTCATAGAACCCACCAAAAGAATGACCGCTCACATTTTTTTAAATGAATTTTCAGGAACTTACAAATACCGAAAATAAAATTCCCTCCACCTGAGGAATTATGTCCCATCAAAGCTTGCTCAGCCAATCGAAAATTAGAAAATTGATTTCCAAAATATTAGAAAACTATTTTTGAATTTACAAGAAAATAGAAATATAAAGTATTTTCTTGAAACTTTGGTTAAAATTGCGAAAACACAACAAAATAATGCAAAGTCAATGCCTTTGACCACATGGAAAATGTTATAGTCTCTAGCGAGGCAAGGACTAATAAGAAACATTAAGAAAATAGGGTGGGAGAGATTGAGAAAAAGCTCATGGAAATGGATAAATATTAAGAAAGAAAGGTAGGAGAGAATATTGAGAAAAAAGTATATATAATCAATATTCTATCTCCCCATTTCTATATTAAACAAATACACACACAACAAAAAAATAAAAGGTTAATAATCAAAATTGAAATTAACAAGAGGGTTGTTATGCAACAAGTCCCTACCTTGTACAAGGGTTTCTATATACGAGCAAGCTTACTTCTTTGTCTTAAAATCCACAGGGATTTTTAATTTTTTTAAATCATGGTTTTATATTGGCAGCCCTAGGAGGTTTTGTTAATGTTATTCAATGTTTACTTGCACATGTAAGGAAATAAGGCTACATTTCTTGATGGCACACTTCTCAAGACTCTCATAGTAATATGTCTATTTACTAGGTACATGCACTTTTGTAGAAAGATTTGCTAGTTGATCAAGTGAGTGTGGTAATCAAGTTCCAGTATGTGGTGTTATCGGTATTAGTTTAATGTGGGATGTATTATGGCCTAATGGAACTATAGTGGCTAGTGTGTAATGTTGGATCTATTTAGGTTAAAGATTCCCGTATTATGTAACATCATTTTGTCTTTTCAAAGATATGGATTATACTGTAGTAGTAATTTAACTTTTGAATTAAACATATTCAGAGAAGTGACAATTAATATTATCACTTAATATTAAAATATTATAAAGGTTAAAAGTAAATTTCTTGATTAATTAGTATTAATTTGTCTACTTCGCCTAGGTACAACATCCAACCAATTCTCAATTACACTTAAAATTAATGTAATTATCTTAAATTTAGTGAATATTATGAGATTGTCCAACTCAATTTAAGTGATTAAATTTATTTTCAAAAGACGTATTTTTCATTGATCAAGGAAAGGTCATGCCTAAAGCATCCCTGAAACATTATTGTTCACCAGATTTTTTAAATAAAACAGAGGCTTGCAATTGGTTTCTGGATGACACTTGATTCATTGTTAAAAAAATTATACCAAACAAGTGGGAAAAAGAAAAGAAAAATTAAAAATTTCATAATTCCTACCATGATTATACAATCTAAATTTTGATTCTATGTTATTTCTTTCCTCTTTCATATTTGTGCATAAAGCAACAAAAGTGGATGGCTCAACTAGTGCATGTAAGTTATGCCCAATAACCCAAGTACAAGAAACAAAGCTTATCATAATAATGTTATCCATTTGGATTGCAATGTTGATGCCAAGCACCATGGTAGCCCAAGTAAACACATTGTTGGGTTCTCACCATGAAATCTCACCAGTCTATGTCACATCATTCTCATAGTGTCAATGTTGGTATTCAATGTAATCTATGAAAAAATCTAATAGCCATTTTCAGAAGATTCAATGACAATCCCAAGGGTTAAATCTTGATTTTTCTTTCATGATTAGTGTTATTTTAACTTTTTAGAGAAAACAACTCTACTTGGTAAATTTTTACACCACAAATAAGAATTACACACTCCATCAAAAATAATTCCAAATTCCTCCCAAAATAAGTAATATATTATTATAAATTAATTTAAAGCTTCAAATACAGTATCTAGCATTTTCTGTGAAACACAAACATGGATGCAATATCATAAGACCAATTTAGATGAATGTAACCTAAAGCTAATGGCACTCGAAAGTAGTAAACACAATGGTTTAGTTGTTTAACAAATTTCATTCTAAAATTAGTACCTGAAAGTTCTCTTTTCCTATGTTTTCAACATAAAATCATTCCAGGTTTGGGAGCTAGAAGAGATATAGACTTCTGATAAGTATAAGATTTTCCCATGTTAAAATAACATTCTCTTGGAAAACATGGGACATTCTCTTTTAGTAGGAAATTGTGGTACATAGGGAAACAAAACTCTCATTTGCAATGAAAAAGAAGATACCCTAAATTATGTATACCTCACTGTCATGGAATACAACAATATCTTTTATGACACAGTTCTCGGTTTTCCATTTTCCATAAATAAAAGTAAATAAATAAATAAACAAAGATTAAGTAATCATAGTCTATATTGTTTATAGTAATTTATAACTCTGTTTAATTGTAGTGTTAGTTTAGAATTTACAATCATTAGTAGAAATGGCATTGTCTATATCCTAAGTTTTGAAATTTTAAAGAAAATTTATAAGAAAATTTCCAGTCAGAACATATTTTTGTTGTTGTTATTTAAGATAATCACAGTTTTGGCACCAATGGGATGGGTTTCAAATCATCCTTTGGACAGAAGTGTAGATAGAATTTAACACTCATGGATTTCGTTGTGTCATATATTGTTATTAGAATTTAACATGCATGGATTTCATTGTTTCCTATGTTGTCATTATTTACAATTTAGTTTTATCCTTGGAGATCATGTTTTGTCCAAAACTGGTTGATTATAGCTAAACTTTCAAATGTCAATGTGGTTAAATTGTGATTAGCATTTGAGTTAAATGTAGATACTTAGTCCTAATATATATAGGAAACATTTGTTTCGTGTTCACATGCTGGTGTGGTTAAACTATGCTTAGCATACAAGTTAAATCTAAATACTCTATCCTAAAATATATACGCAACATTTGTTTCAATGCTCAAGATGGAATATTATATTTCATCAGGAATTCCTATAGATTGGAAACATTTGTTTAAATGTTTTCGAGATTGAAAGATTTAGATTGTTGCAAAAAATCTCAAGTAATAAGAATAATAATAATAAAGGTAGACACATTTTCACAATGTTAGAGAACACTTCCCAAGGTTTGGACAAAGAACATGCAGATTTTGATGTAGATTCACAAGTTCATGTAATCTACTAAAGCAAGACACAAGAATATACTTCTACTTTCAACTAGCGAAATCCAATAGATCAATGAAAACAATATGAACAAAAAGAAGACAAATCAATGGAATATAACATAATAATTTTTTCTAGAGAAATCCACTGCTCAAAACCCCGTCTATATGTATTGCATTAATCAGAAATATGAGTGAAGATACAAAGCTTGTTCTCACTAGAAAAATTCCGCACAAGTATGTTCAACTCTCTGCCTTACAAGCTAGCTCTTAGCCAACACTTAGCTATTTTCCACTGCCTGCCAAGCCCCTATTTATTTGCACAATTCCAAGGATGAATAACCCATATTTAAAGGAATTCATGCTTCCAAAACTGCACAATCTTATTTAGGTACTCTTCCTAATTGCATGAATGATATTTACAACTCAATAAATCATACAACTAATAGTACATTGTCCCTGCACTCTATTCTCAACTGGGTATTTCTTAGAACTAACATGCATGAGTTTCTGATGAGTGAATCTTCACTTATCCAGAGTAGCACCTCTGGATGCACCCAAGCACCAACTGACTATTATTCCTCCACTAGTTCAACAAACAGTTAAAACTAGTTTAACTAACTATAACTTAGTAAACTGAGTTATCTAATTATAACTCAATCTAAACTCCAATTAGACCCTTAAAATTTAGGGAGAACACTTACATGAATTCCAAAATACTTCCAACTTGAAATTCCTATGATAATTAAGTTAATTAAATTTAATTAATTATTTACAAGTTGCTATGAGAATATAATTCGATTTTAATTCACAGTTTAATTCAAGGACAAATTAAATTGGAATTTCTTGTTGCCATTTGTCAACACTCCCTCTCAACAAAAAAGGGATTATCTGCTACCCTGATCCTGTCTCTATGAAACTTGAATTTACATCTTGATAATGCCTTTGTCAAAATATCAACATCTTTCTCCTTTGTGGGAATCTACTCTAACAACATGATTTGCCTCAATACACAATCCCGTAGATGATGATATCAAATATCAATGTGATAGGACCTATCATGAAAAACTGGATTTTCATAGAGTTTGATACACCTCTTATTATCGTAGTAAATCATTGTCAGGTCCATCTTCAAACCAAACAGACCAACCAGGATCTTCCTCATCCATATGGCCTCACATGCTTCCTAACTTGCAGCCAACATACTCTGTCTCTGCCAAACTGAGTGCAACCAATCTTTGTTTCATGTTGTACCAAGAAACTATCACTGACCCAATACTGAAAATACCTCCTGATGTGATTTTCCAGTTGGATGGACTCCCCACCCAATCTACATTCGTGAAGCCTTAAAGCTTCATTCCCTCTGTTTGTCTGTACCATAATCCATACTGACTAGTTCCCTTGAGGTATCTCAATACATGCTTTGTCGCCTTCCAATACGGCTTGGTAGGCCTAACCATCACTTAACTCAATTGGTTAACTTCATAGCATAAATCCGTTCATGTGTTCACCAAGTACATGAGTGAACCCACAAGATTCCTATAAATAATAGCTTCCACTACCTCTCCCGAAGTAGCATCCTCCTTCCTCTAGTTACCACCTAGAGGAGTCTCCATAGGCTTGTTTCTCTCCATGCAGAACCTCATGAGTATCTCATTGGCATACTTTCCTTGAGACACAAACAACTCCCCATCACCTTGCCATATTTCCATGCCTAGAAATTAATGCATGAGCCCCAAGTCCTTCATCTCAAACTCTCTTGCAAGGTCCTCCTTGCGATATTTGATCAGTTGATCATCACCTGTCAGTATGAGATCATCAACATAAAGTACAATGATCAATAATTTACCTTCCACCATTATGCAGTAGAGGTTCGCATCTGCTTCACTCTTCATGAAGCCCAACCCGGTGAAGCAACTATCTATCTTGGTGTACCAAGCACGAGGTTCTTGCTTCATCCCATACAACGCCCTCTTGAGCCGACACACATGTGACTCACGATCAAAGGTTTCAAAACCTTTAGGCTGATCTATGTACACCTCTTCCTCAATCATGTCATTAAGGAAGGTTGTCTTCACATCCATTTGATGTAGCTTCCAACCCATATGCATTGATAGTGAAAATATAGATCTTATCGATGAGTACCTTGCAATAGGAGCAAAGGTCTCATCATAGTTAATCCCCTCTACCTATGAAAATGCACATGCCACAAATCTAGCCTTATGCTTCTCCACACTACCATCTGTAGCTTGCTTTAACTTGTAAAGCCAATGAAAGCTCACGATGGACTTATCCTCTAGTATTGGGACCTGTTGTGCTCTACAACAACCCCCTATTTCATAATTTTTTTACTTAAAACTCCTAATATGAAATGGATCCCTTTTAAACTTAGATGTGTGAATAAATTGGTATTAATTCATCAGAAAAACCTCATCAAAAGGTCCAATGGAAATGATATATTTTAAAATAAACCTTCTGAATTAAAATAAAGTAGGTCTTCTAAATAATTATAAAAGTTATTTGTTATTGCGATAAAGCGATCACAAGATCACATATCGCAATGATAAGAAAAACATATATAAAAGACCCATTGAATCACTCCAATCCAAAAAGGAAATCGCTATCGGATATGGGGAAAAGGCAAAGCACATAGCATACAGAAATGCCTCCCTCATCTCTCCGATGCGATAAAGTGTATTGCCATCGGCAGTTGGCCATAGCAACCGAATACATGAATTATGACACATTCAAATCCTCCGATGCGATAAGGCGTATCGCCATCGGCGATCAGCAATGTTGCAATGGCATAAGTAGTATGACCCGAACCCATCCCCGATTGCGATGAATTAAATCAAGGCGCGTGTTTCGAAACATATTTAAAAGGCTTGCATGAAGTGTATTACCTTTTTGTAATCAGAAGATATTGTGGACGATTATTAAAGCCTTTCCGTTCACGTTACCAATCACCGATTGCGATTTATCTCTGGTTATCCATCAAAGAATCTAAGCCACGCTTGAATGGATCATTCATCATATAAATGATATAATGGGTATTCATGAACTCCTTTACCATGATTGACAGGTTAAACGGCCAATTAATGAAGCAGTTATGACGAGATTTTCCTTTAGATTCTATCTACGGCAGTTTCACCATAATCCTTTATTATACGCCAATTGACATAATTTCATATTGGTTTATACTAGCTATTCTCTGTATCACATTGGCTTCATTCCTTGTGTAGAACTCCACTGAAATAACGAATTTGAAACAAATGGGAAAGAAATATAAGAAATCCGTAGCAGCAGCGGCTCCTACAGCAACAGTGCAGTCAACCAATGATCCAGGACCAAGTAAAAAACGTTTAATCTTAGACACTACATGTCTCGGCCTTGGAAATACAAGTTGGCAAAGCATATACAATTTAATTGAAGCAGAGGAGAGTGAGGAAGTATCGGGAGAAGCTACTGCAGATTCAACTAGTAAATCGGAAGCTTCCCTTAAAGATTTAGCTGATTCATATTTGCATAGGATAGCGACATGTGAGAAAATTCTTCCATACACTGATATAGTAAGATGGGTGTTAGAAGAAATTCTGGTTTCAAATAGAACGTTTTGTACAGTTGACAGAAGGATTTTTGGCTCATTTCAGCCTGATGACTTAAGGAAGATGTATCACTTGCTCGACCTAAAACGAAATACAACAAATCCTTTCTTGAAAAGTTCACAGAGGAGAACAAGACTAAATCGGCCCCAATTAGGCAGTGGAGACAGAATCCCGCAAAGCACAAACATGAACCATCAGGTAAGTACTTTGTAGAATCGTTGTCTTCTCCTTACTGTTATGACGGGGCAATGATGTGTATAATTTGGGGATTGCATGATTTTACAAAGTTCACTATTGAAATGGTTCCTTTAATGGAAGCGGCAGTTAATAGTGAAGTGATGGAATTGGCAAACATATTGTCTGATAAATTAGCCATTGCAATTCTTGAATTTAGATCAAATACACGCATAACCACCAGGACTATTCCCCCTTTTTATTACAGTGCTTATATTATGGATACTCTTTGCTTTAATTCTAAATATCGTGTACTCGGGTGGAGATGGACTTCACAAGACCCTAAGCCAATCCAAATTTATCATCAAATGTTATGGAAGGCACACTATAAAGACCAGTTGTACCAAATCTGTAATGGTTTCATGTTACCTATCTATTATGCCATTTTTTAAAGCCAACCCTAAAGATTCGAGGAAGCAGAGATTGACTTGACTGTTGTAGGGAATTGGTTCGGGTAAGACTAGTTCACATATATAAGGGTTTATGGTAGTCTTGCAAGACCCCATGTCCTTCCTCTGTATGTACCTGATAAGCTGTTAGCTCGAGAATTGGCCTACCAAATAACAACAGCAGGAACATCCAAAACTCTTAGGAATTCTAAAAAGCAGGCTTGGCCTACATTTCCTTTGAGATGTGGTGTTTATACTCTACATGATTACAAGCATGCGGAAAAGGAGGCAGAAAACATAAACAGGCTCAATCTTGCAACCATTCTTAACAGGCAATTCGATCTAGGGAAAGTTTCTTATACTGTTCTTGAACAAGCCAAACCTACAAAGTTTGAATATGAAAAAAATGAATTTGATGACCTGTTTTCTTCAGCAGAATCATTATTGCAGGTAAAAACATTAGCCAAAAGGAGATATAAAGATGAAGGGCTGGTAGAATTTAATAGGCTCAGAGAACAGAGGTTGCAAACTCTACCTCTGGACTTATTAGCTACTAACCCAACAACCCAGTCAAGCGAGCCTAAATAGTAAATTATTGATAAACCTCCTGCTATAGAAAAGACTCCTGAAAAAGGAAAAGAACCAGAGCAGGAGAAAGAACAGGACAAGGGTAGTGAACACATCAATATAGATACTCAGATCGATCCCAATCTCCTTAAAGAATGGCAACAATTCGATTCCATTATAAGCAATCTTGAAGGTTCACAAGGTTTCATCACACCTAACGTAACAGTCGGTTAAGAGACAGTGACAATTATGGTTCCAATTGAAGGAACCAACGGCCTACCCACCAGCAAAGATGTATAAATAATTCCTAAGGATCCATCCGATCAGATTGTTTTGCAGATAGAAGACATACCACCATTAGATGTCTTTTACAGTCCCAAACATAGGGCTGTAGTGAAAAGACAAAGGAAAAGGAGAAGACTTGATCAATCTTCCCTTTTACTCGTATAAACAGAGATGGCTAATGTGGCATGGAAAGAAGAATTCAATCCTTCTGAAGACCTCACAAAACTTTCTCAGTATGCTGGAGCTTACTCGGCAGCTACTATGGATAAAGCATCGGAAGTAAGCAATTTACTCAAGGAAAAGGACTAAACAATTGTTTCCTTACAGTCACAAGTATCCGAGAGACAACAATGAATAGAACAGTTTGTACAACAGCTAGCAGAACAGTAGTAGATAAACAATCAATTAAATGAACAATTGATAAAAGAGAAGTAGAGGATAGATCAGAGCGCAGCGCAGAAACATAAATAATTATCTGGAGCATTAGCCAAGCTGAAGATAATGAATGAACAAATGAGTAAGATAAAAGATGAGCAAATTGCTTAACTATCACAACAGGTAGAAAAATTCAAGGGTCTTCCTCAACCAGCAGATTTTAGGTCTAAAGCTATCCAGATCAATAAAGCACTGATTAAATAGCTAAAATTGCTATGTCATAATATTTCCCTAGTTGAGCCCCTATGTGAGATTACTTCATCAATAATTGACAAATCAGTCGACGCTAGGCAGGATTTGGAACAGGCCGATGAGACTTTAACCAACTTTCTTGCTTGGCAAGAAACCAGTGAAGGGCAAGTTGCGAATCTGCCTAAAATTCTAGAGTCACATAAAGAAATCCTTTTCCTAGAATGGCAGTCACAATTGATGAAAGTAGAAAGAGAAACCTCAAGATGCAGATTATCAACTAGTAATTTAATTGAGTTAATCAATGATAATTTTCATCTGTCTAACTTGATTTCACAATGCACTCCAGGTAAATTTTCGTAAGCCAAAGCATTGGAACAAACATGCAATCAAGAATTAGATAAAAATGGGAAATTAATCACCGGCATCCAAAGTTTAACTTGGGATACCTTTTGGTTTTTCCTAGTTAAGCCATATAGTCAAAAGGCAATGCTCAAATGTTTAACCGATGCAATTGGTTACATGATTCCCGAAATTCGTGATGCCACATATTTAACCCAACTGCATTCTCGTCTGAGTCACCCTATAGAATTGCAACCAATGCTTGCTATCTGCCAGCTCAAGCCAAAGGAAGATCATCCAAAAGAGTGGATTATGCTGCCGATTGCAAACAAGCCTATTTTGAGGAGATTTTCATGATCTAGTTATACCACCTAGTAGCATTTTTATTTCATAATTAGTTAGCTTAGATAGTATTTATAGACCCTTTCATGCATTTGGAAAGGGTCCTCAGTTTTTGTATAAATTAAATCAGTAAGTTACACTATTGTACTTCTGATATATTTTTTATTAAGATTGGGCCAATATTCTGAATTTTAACAAAGGAAGCTTTGATGATATGTGCACTATTGCTTTATTGTGGAAGTGTTTCTAAGTTAGAAGAAGGAATTTGAATGCGATTGATATCGGAAGTGATCCAAATAACATATGGACTATTATCTATGCTCTTGCTTCATTCTTTAATGTGAATCAACATTTATTTAATCTTGTTATCATTGGATATATATATATGTGTGTGTGTGTGTGTGTGTGTGTGTGTTTTAACAGTAGTCCTTATGCTTATCACTATTGAATGTTTAAGGAGTATTATTCTTTGAATCATATTTATGTCAATGATATATGAAGAATAGTGTAATAATGTTTTAATCATTACTTTGTTCAACTACTTGAACAAAGTGATTATCATATGAATAAATGTCTTTATTTACTAATAGATTCATCTATATGCCTGTTTCTGGATAAAGATCATCAAAAGTTACACTAAAGAAGAAATTCCCCGGGATAGATTAGTTGTTTATAATTTTACTTTGTAGATTAAATCATCATCCATTATCATTAGATATTAGAAATCCACCACTTATCCATCCCATCTTCAAATTATTGGGAAATTGGTCCCATTATTTCCAGTCGGAGCCACCACACCAAATGGAAAAGGAGCTACCTTTAAGGTCCGAACCGGGTGGTTTTCCCCGATGTTGTTGCAACGATTTTTGAGGCATCAACATTTTTGGCGCTAGAAGGAGGGCAGTGAATGGCGAGAAAACCCAAACCTATAACCCATTCTTAGAGTAAATCTCCCTCCACCTCACCTTGGACCTCCCATTTGCACGCTGGAACACCAGTATTCAAACGAGAAGAAGAGGAATCCACTACAACTGCTCAAACCCAACATACCACAGAACGATTAAGTCCTGAGTCTCCTGAAGTTTAGTCTCTCATCCATAAACTTCAAGGCTTTTCGATATCACCACAGAAATCTGAGGTATCTCAAGGTAGTGAGACTTCGCAATTCAATCCACCTCACTCTCTCACCAGACTTTAAAGCGGGAAGCTCGGTATTAAACCTACTAAGTTTCCTTTACCCAAAAGGAAAACGACAAAGAAGACCACTGAAGGATCTGACAGTGAGACTTTCTCATCATTATCCTCCATCTCATCTTCTCCAGTGCGAAGTTAGCCATCCACCCCTCCATTACACATTGTTGTTCAACAGGGATTAGGAACTTCAACATCCCAACCTCAAACCTCATATCAGCTCCTTCTCAGACATCTGGAATTTCATTGGCAATATCATCTATTATTAATTTGACAATGGCTCAAAATCCATGGAGTAGTCCAGGTGCGGTCACTATGCCTGCACCATTACACCCATTGCCAGATTCTCCTGAAAAATGGTTGCTGAAATTTAATCCAGATACAGGGACACAAGTCGAGGAGCATATTAACAATTTCATGTTATCAGTTAATTTAAAAGGAGTGACAGAGGAAGATGTTGTTGTTAGGCTTTTCCCTTATACTTTATAAGGATCAGCTAGGTCTTGGTATTTTTCCCTGCCCTCTGGATCCATTACGAGTTGGAAGATTTTTCAAGAACAGTTTCTGACTAAGTATGGCGATGACAGATCTTTAGCAACATTAATCAACAATCTCTTGAATCTTAGGATAGAATCCAAAGAACCTATAAAGGAGTTCAACTCACGATTCAATAAACTCTTGAATAAGATTCTAATAGCCTCTAAACCAAGTGAGAAAATCAAAAGCGAGTGGTATATAATAGCCCTACCCTCAAATATAACTATTTTTGTAGGTAGAGCTACAAAACCAACTTTAGCTGAAAACATGAAAGAGGCGCTTGCTGTAGAGAAATGCATTATTGCTTTAGAAAAGAAAGCTACTCTTGAAGATAGAAAATCCAAAAAAGTTTCTTTCAAGGATGAGTCAAAGAAGAAAACCCCTAAAGATCCATATGATATGGAGGGTCTCCAAAAAGTTCTCAAGACTATGTCAAATGAGATGGTAGAAACCAAAAAGAAAGTAGTTGAGACTTCAACAAAAAGGCCATTTAGAAATTTTAAGAAACTTGAATCAAAACCACCAAATGCTATATCCAATGCAGATCCAGATCCTGAAGAGGAAGAAGAGGATGAAACAATCTTATCATCCACGGAACTTGAAAAAGAGAAGACTGTAGAATGTCATGGGATGTGGGACTTTATTTCACCTAATTCCGATACAGAAAATGAACAGGAAGCTTTCCCTCTGTCTACCAGGAGTAAGGGTACTCTTGAACCTATTCAATCAACTTCGAAGAAAAGGAATGTAGGTACCACTACTACCAAAGAAAAGATTCCCACAAAGAAACCTGCGGCGATTCCATCCCAAAATCAGCCACCATCTTCAAGTTCACCTTCAACATCTAAGACATTAGTAGTTACAGATTCTATGGAATACAATATTATCGAAGACATGAAGAAGACAAAGGCAAATATTACTATGTTTGAACTTAGCAAACTCAAACATCAACATAAATTACTTCTTAAGGAGCTAAATGTTGTACCTTCTTCACCTCTTCCTAATGCTGTATTGTCCAAAGCTGCTAATGATTCATGCCAACCACCTCCTGGTAGAGTGGAAGCTACTGACACCGTTTTAATTGGAAATAGATTGAATTCACATACTCCTCCTTTCCTCTTAACCTATGAGATCTATAATAGAAATCTACACAACTATTTTATTGACTCAGGGGCTTCTTCTAATATAATGCCAGCTTCAGTTTGTTCCAAACTAATCATTGAACCCCAAAAGTCTGTAATTCACATTGTACAGTTGGATAGAACAAAGGTCCAGGTTTTAGGAGAAATCAACTCAGTAACTATCAGGTTATGAGCTGATCCAAGAGTGGTTCACATGATTTATATTTTAATCGTTGATATACCTGAATTCTATGGGTTGATTTTGAGTAGAGATTGGTCTGAGAAAGTCCATGGTTATATTTCCACCGATTGGTCCCATATGTTGATACCTTATAAAGGAAAGCCAAATCAGATCAAGATTGATCGGGAGAAACACATGACCCACACTATTACTGAATTCGAGCAAGAAAATCAACCAATAGCATTCAATAACAATATTTTGGGGAATTACTCATTCGAATCATTCTTTGGCAATTTCACTTCCCAACCATCTCCTTTCTCGGTTAATAATTTCACATCTCAAATTGAAAATTTTTCACAAACCGATTTATCAAGATGTGTCAATATTGCTGAGGACACTGTAAATAAAATTGTTGATAATTCTTTATTTTGGTCACTATACTTTGATGGGTCTAAATCTAGTGAAGGTGCAAGAGCAGGGTGTATTTTAGTCAGCCCTGAGGGAGAAAAAACCATGTTATCATGTAGATTGGAATTTGAATGCACAAACAATACAGCCGAATATGAGGCCTTAGTTCAAGGACTCTACAAAGCAATTGGTCTTAAAGTTCAATATTTGAAAGTGTTTAGAGACTTAGAAATTGTTATAAAATAAGTTAGAAATACAATTCATTGCCTTTCTAGTCTTCTCAAACACTATCAGTCTTTGGTCCAGGAACTCATATCTCAATTTTTAACATTCAATATTTCTGCCATCCCTAGGTCCCAAAACGCAACAGCCGACCTGCTAGCTAATGTTGCCTCCAAGCTCCTTCCATCTAAAGATTACAGCCCAGATATATTTTCAGTAGAATTAATGTTTAGACCATCAATCCCCGATAATGTCACCAATTGGCGAGTGTTCAATCACGATGAAGACATTTTAAATTTCTTCACTTCTGACAAATCCTATCATAATCAAATCATTGATGAAAGTGATCATGACCTTGAAATGAAGGAAAATCAAGAAGAAAACTCAATACCTAAATCAGTGGTCAAGCTTGAAGATCTTTTTGATATTAAAGACAGGTTTAAACATGTGACCAATTCAAAGCTCCAGAGTTCGACTTTAAGATTTGAATTGGTAAACCTAGGTACTGAGGAAAATCCTCAAAACATGAATTTAGGATTAGGACTTTCTTCAGAAGAAAGAATTGCATTCATTAGACTATTGCGTAAGAATAAATATGTCTTCGCTTGGAAATATGATGATTTGAAAACATACGATACATGGATCATTCAACATACTATTCCAATGTTTTCTGAACAAAAACCAGTGCAACAGAAGTTAAGGAAAATTCATCCTAACCTAGAGAGTCAAATAAAGACTGAGCCAAATAAACTCTTAAAGGCTAAGATAATTTTTCTTGTCAGAAATTCAAACTGAGTATCCAATATGGTGCCAGTTAGAAAGAAAAATGGCGACATCAGGATTTGCATCAATTTCAGAAATCTTAATAAGGCAAACCAAAAGGATAACTTCCCTTTACCTACCATGGAACAGACACTCCATTCAGTAGCTGGTTCTGAGTTAATGTCCTTTTTAGATGGTTTTTCAGGATATAACCAAATTTTGGTCCATCCTGATGGCAGGCTCAAAACTACCTTCAAAACCAAGTGGGGAACTTATGCTTACCAAAAAATGGCTTTTGGACTTATCAATGCTGGAGCTACATTTCAAAGAGCAATCGACATAGCATTCAAAGGTTTGATTAATAAATCAGTAGTTTTCTATTTAGATGATATTACTGTGTTATCCAAAAATAGGTCGAATCATCTACATGATTTAAAACAAATCTTTGAACGCTGCAAACGGTATGGTATCTCACTCAATCCAAAGAAGTCATTTTTTTCTCTTAATCAAAGAAAGCTTTTGGGCTTTATTGTTTCGAAGGATGGCATTTACATTGATCCAAATAGAATTAAATAAATTTCTGATATTCCATTCCCTCATAATAAAAAGTCCATGCAATCATTTTTAGGTCAAATTAACTTTGTAAAAAGATTTGTCCCAGATTTTTCCCAGATTATTTTACCATTACAAACCATGATCAAGAAAAATTAGGTGTTTAAATGGGGGCCTGTAGAAAAAGAGGCATTTGATTCCATCAAACAATCAATCATAAATGCCCCTACTTTAAGCCCTCCTAATTTTTCAAAACATTTCATGCTATATACCCTTGCATCTGCTTCATCTTATGTAGCAGTGCTGACTCAGATTAATGATCAAATCTTGGAAGCACCAATCTCATTTTACAGCTCAAATCTTCAAGGTGCTGAGCTTAATTATTTGGAAGTTGAAAAACAAGCATTTTCTATGTACAAAGCCATAAAACACTACAGACCCTTTCTTTTAAAAGCTGACACAAAAGTTATAGTTCTTTTTTTAGCAGTAAGACAATTATTAGTTCAAAGGGAATTAGGAGAAAAGAGAGCAAATTGGGTCACAACATTACAAGAATATGACTTAGAAATCAAACTAGCAAAGATTGTTAAAGGCCAAGGTTTTTGTAGGTTGTCAACAGGAGCATCCAATATTTAGGAACCTGAAGGTACAAAAGGCACTGAAGAAATCAATCAGATAAGTATCACAGATCCTGAATCACAATATGCAGATTTGATTTTCTATTTGAAAAATGGATATGCTCCTTCTAATCTTTCGTATAAAAAAAAACGTGCCATTAGATTGAAAGTGAAAAAATTCATAATTGTAGATGATGTATTGTTTAGATGAAATTATGATTCAATTTTATTAAGATGCTTAAAAAAACATGAAGTGCAAAAGGTTTTGCAGGAGCTACATGACGGACCAGCAGGAGGACATTTTGGAGCTGATACAACAGCTCACAAAATCATTCATGCTGGATATTATTGGCCAACCCTATTCAGAGATACTCATGAATATGTAAGGAAATGCCAAAGTTGTCAAACCTCCAGTGGAGGACAAAAGAAGCCAGATTTCCCTTTGTAACCAGTTAACATTGAACATCCTTTTGAACAATGGGGATTGGATATCATTGGGGAAATCACTCCACATTCATCCAAACAGCATAGATATATCCTTACAACCACTGATTACTTCACTAAGTGGGTTGAAGCATTTCCTTTAAAGACAGCAAACTCTGAGGCAATCATGGACTTCATAGATCAATTCATTATTACCAGGTTTGGTGTCCCAAACGCTCTTGTTTTTTTATAATGCATCTTACTTCTCTAGAAATTCTATATTTGAGTTTTCTATCAAAAGAGGATTTAAATTGAAGTATTCTGCAAATTACTACCCCCAAGGTAATGGTTTAGCAGAATCCACCAATAAAAATCTTATCAAAATTATTAAGAGAACTATTGAGCAGAATCATAAAAACTAGCATAAATCTTTGATATTTGCACTATGGGCTGATAGGATAACATGGAAGGCCTCCATAGGCACTTCTCCATTTAATCTAGTATATGGAAAGGAAGCTGTCATACCAGCAAATTTAGTACTCCCATCACTAGCTTTAGTGCAGTTTATTGAAGAAAGTCCCTCATCTTCTATTCAACTAAGACATGATCACATTTTGAAACTAGAAGAAGAAAGGGAAAAGGCCAGAATTATACATGCAAAACATCAGCAAATTATCAAGTCATATTTTGATACAACTTCAACCAGTTCAAAGCAATTACAAGTTGGTGATCTAGTTTTGAAATGGGATAAAGTCCATGAGGATAAAGGAAAACACACTAAGTTCCAGAAAATGTGGCTTGGACCATTTCAAATCAACGAGAAGATAGGCCCTTCTACTTTCATATTGCAAGATCTACCAGGAAAGAGAGATTCTCTTCGTGTTAACGGCCTTACCTTAAAAAAATTCTTCAATTGAGGAGGTAACCCCTTCTCCCTTCGTAAATATTCAATTTTCAGCAAAATTTGTGTGCATAACTTATTTTTAGGATTTTGAGAAAATAAAGTTGTAAGAGGCCTCTCATTGGTTTTTGCTATATTGAAAGAGTTACTCAAAAGAAATAGTTCTAATATTTACTTTTGAAAAATGGAAGCCTTAAATGAAAGAGAAATTTCTAGGAAATTAGGTATATTTAGATTTTGAAAACCCCTTTTTATTTCTGTGAACTATTCTCAATATTTAGAAGTACTGTAAATCATTTTAATGTTTTCAAGTGGATTGAAAACGGTTATCAATACAAAACAGAAACTAATTCAATCTTAGCATCTTCAACTCTCACCCTGTCATCCATGTTCTCTTAAGGAGAAAATTGTTCATCCCATTCATCAAAGTTTATAATTACTCAGAGTGTAATTCTAAAATATATTTGATATAAAAGATAAGAGGTCTTGATTACAAGCCTGCTTACCATGATCATAGGGGAATAGTTCAACTGACATTACCAATACTGCACACCAAAACAGGGTAATGGCTTATAATTATAAGACAAGGGGTCTCATCACGAGCCAACTTGTTCAGTTAAATTACAACCAGTGAATGGCATTGTCAAACAGTTGGCCACCAAACCAGGACAATGGCTTTTTATCTTACAAAATAAGAAAAAAGAAAAAGTGATACAAAAATACAGAGACATATTTTTGGATTCATTATTTTTAATTATACTCTGAAATGGATGGGATAATGAATGATCAAATGGTTAAAAGGTATCCCTGTCGAGACTATAAACATTTGCTGGCAGCAGAGGCTCTACCTATGACAAAGGAGTCACTATAAAGCTAAGTCGGAAAAGTTTTTTGTTTTATCATTATCAACCAATTAAGGCTAATTTAAAACTTAGAATGTATTTAATTTTAATACGAGAAGAAAATAGCAGAAATAGTTATCATTATAATCAGAATTTATGATTGCCTAGTTATATTAGAATTTTTTCTATCAGATAAGATTTCCAGATTAAGAAAGTTTAAGTATTTTAATTAATTTATCAGAGATAATTGTTTTTCCCAGTGAATCGCCAATTGTTGTGCTCTACAACCCCCCATTTCATAAATTTTTTACTTAAAACTCATAATATGAAATGGGTCCCTTTTAAACTTAAATGTGTGAATGAATTGGTATTAACTCATCATTAGAAAACCTCATCAAAAGGTCCAATGGAAATGATATATTTTAAAATAAACCTTTTGAATTAAAATAAAGTAGGTCTTCTAAATAATTATAAAAGTTCTTTGTTATTGCAATAAAGTGATCGCAAGATCGCATATCGCAATGATAAGAAAAACATGTATAAAAAACCAATTGACTCACTCTAATCCGAAAAGGAAATCGCTATCGGATATCGGGAAAAGGAAAAACACATAGCATAAAGAAACACCTCCCTCATCTCTCTGATGCGATAAAGTGTATCACCCTCGACAGTCGGCCGTAACAACTCAATACATGAATTATGACACATTCAAGTCCTCCGATGCGATAAGGCGTATCGCCATTGGTGATCGGCAATGTTGCAATGGCATAAGTAGTATGACCCGAACCCATCCCTAATTGCGATGCATTAAATCAAGGCGCGTACTACAAAACATATTTAACAGGCTTGCATTCAGTGTATCACCTTTTGGTAATCAGAAGATATTTTGGACTATTATTAAAGCATTTCCATTCATGTTACCAATCACCGATTGTGATTTATCTATGATTATCCATCAAAGAATCTAAGCCACGCTTGAATGGATCATTCACCATATAAATGATATAATGGGTATTCATGAAATCCTTTACCATGATTGACAGGTTAAACGACCAATTAATGAAGCAGTTATGGCGAGATTTTCTTTTAGATTCTATCTGTGGCAGTTTCACCATAATCCTTTATTATATGCCAATTGACATAATTTCATATTGGTTTATACTAGCTATTCTCTGTATCACATTGGTTTCATTCCTTGTGCAGAACTCCGCTAAAATAATGAATTTGAAACAAATGGGAAAGAAATCTAAGAAATCCGTAGCAGCAGCGGCTCCTATAGCAACAATGCAGTCAACCAATGATCCAAGACCAAGTAAAAACGGTTTAATCTCAGACACTACATGTCTCGACCTTGGAAATACAAGTTGGCAAAGCATCTACAATTTAATTAAAGCAGAGGAGCCTAAGGAAGTATCAGGAGAAGCTACTGCAGATTCAAATAGTAAATCAGAAGCTTCCCTTAAAGATTTAGCTGATTCATATTTGCATAGAATAGCAGCACGTGAGAAAATTCTTCCATACACTGATTGTTGGAAATAATACTGAGAGGGGGGGTGAATCAGTATTATCACATCAATAAAACTTTTTCATTTCCATATTCAGATTCATATATGCTACTTCCACAACTTCTTATGATTCAGTTAGTTGATCCTTAATGAGTGCATTAGAACATTATCAACCATATTAACAGTAAATAGGTGCAGTAAAATAGAACAGATCATCACACATAAGCCACACACACGATGAAACATGAAAAAGGGTGAAAAACCAAACTGTGGGTGAAAACACCTGCTGCAATTAGTGTCTCCTAATCTTCTTTCAATTGAAACGTTTCTTTTTAACAATTGTACTTATTGCAGTCCTTTACCAGTAACGGCAAGCTGCAACCTGCAGAGAGCTACAACTCTCTCTCTCTTTTTCCAGACTCTCCTGGAAGGGAGCTTACAACCCCTTAAGCTCTTGCCACTACCAAGATACTAGTAACGTAGGTGCTGGCCTAACAGAAACTATCAAAACCTTCTCTTTCTTCCAGGGAACCACGTTTCATTAATTTTTCAAACTGGATCCATGAACATCAATCAATCATCAAGAATTTCTGCATCAAACAATCTCCTTTTCACCAATTAGCACTGAATCAAGTAGACACTTCTCTGACAGCTGTATCCAAATCACAGTAACTATAACCACACACCAAATCTAAACTCAGAACAAAAAATACTATCATTCAAGCTTAAAGATTAAGACCCATCAATAGAACTTATCCTTCTCCTTGCGCTCAGGTTCCTTCTTTATTTAGATCCAGATCTGCACCATAACCCAATCACAGTATTCCAGATCTAGCACTTTATCATATATTCAATAACAATTCAGATGATGCTTTGCCAAATGATCTCCTTCCCCTTTTATAGTCTTAGGCCTTTCACAATACTATGGTCCAAAACCATAATAACACAATACCATGAACCCAATACTTGGGATCAAGAATTTTGGATGCAATACCACGGAACAAAACCACAGGATCAAAAAACTGTCGGACCAATACCATGAAACAACCATGAAAGTGCGTGAAATTTTCTCCGCATGAAATAAACTTTTTCTCGACATAAAAGTGCGTGAAATTTTCTCCACATGAAATAAACTTTTTCTCCACATAAAAGTGCATGAAATTTTCTCCACATGAAATAAACTGTTTCTCCACATAAAAGTGCATGAATTTTTTTTTCTACATGAAATAAACTTTTCTTCGCATAGAAGTGTGTGAAATTTTTCTCCACATGAAATAAACTTTTCTCTGCGTAAAAGTGCGTGAACTTTTCTCCACATGAAATAAACTTTTCTCTGGATAAAAGTGCATGAACCTTTTACATGACATAAACGTTTCTCCACATAAAAGTGTGTGAACTTTTCTCTACATGAAATAAACTTTTATCTTCATGAAAGTGCATGAACTTTGCTGCACTATAATTTATCATCTGGGATGAGTGGGTTGCCATCAAGTACAACATATATATCATAATGCCAACAGAAAATTGATAAGGGAAGCTAGAATGAGACTCGACGCACACACCGCAACAAACCGTTGGTTTCCTTCACTCTCCGTCACAGATAATGCAGTTTCTTCAATGCGTTGATTCCTTCATGTAATGGAGATCTCAATGTAGCTTGAAGTAACTTGGCGTCCTTATCGGATTCAATGGGTCGGGTTGGGTCGGGTCATGTAATGCCTTGTAGTTGGCGAGTCAACCGGGTGCCCCCTCCACCTACTGTGCAAAGTAGCAAGTCATGCGAAAGCGTGGAATGACCAAGGGCGAAGTGTTATATTACATAGGCGAGTTGGTCGTCCCATGGTTTATACGGATGAGTTGCGGAGCTCGTCTTGTGAGGACGACCGAAGGCAAAATGGTAACCAAACAATATGTTGGTGGGCAGTCCTACGTGATGGACGGGCCGACCCACATAAAGGCGTGCAACGTTGTATGCTCGTGGTGGTTGAAGACATGAACGGTGGGTCGACCCATTCCCAAATGATATATACATGCAATATTAGCATGGCGATGGAGCATCACTCAAACATCGAACAATCAGTCTTAAGGTGTAAGGAGAGGTAGAAGCCACAACAGAGGCGCAGCTCTATCTTCCCGCTCGCTGGGCAAGTCTACACAAGTCTTGCACGAAGGTTGAGCTCGGTTAAGGAGCAGGTGGAGGGCATGTGAGGACACCCGCCCGTTGAAGTTCTTGAATGAGTTTTCGATTGGGAGTTGGGTGGTGGTTCGTGCATGGGCGCGCCAACCCGACTTGACAAAGGAAATTGTGTGTGTATTGTTGTTGAACGGTTGGAGGGTGAGACCACCGTGCGGTTGTCCATAGGTGGGCACCCGACTTTGTAATGCTGGTGGAGCATAGCTCCTAGTCAATTGTAAAACTTCTCATATATAATAAAAGATTGTTTTTTCATGTGATGTTGTTCTACTGCTATTCTATATTATTGATGTTATGATGTTAATGGATTCTGCACATTAATATTATGTTATTCATGAATGAAGATGAATGTTAAGGCATACTTCGTAAAGTAAGATAACAATGGAACATGTTAATTACTTAGGTGGTGCCGCACCCAACCAATTTAATGAAAAAAGAATTGGGGGCGTGATAGGTGGTATTAGAGGAGGTTCACAGGTACTAAAGCCATTGCCTGATGAATGCAGAGAACAAACATGTATGCAGGGAAAAGTTATGAAGAAATTGTGGATGAACAGTCTGGGTTTCACCGACTTGATGGTTCATGGCAAGACCATTCAAGCTCTGGTGGACACGGGGGCCACTCATAACTTTATGATGCCACGGTTGGCAAAAGAGGTTGGACTAATGATCTTCACCATGAATGTGGAAGTGAAGGCGATGAACTCTGGAGCTAAAGTGGTGGGTTTGGCAAACACAAAGTGCCTGTGCAGATAAAAGACTAGAAGGATCAGTTGGACTTCACAGTGATGGAGATGAACGACTTTGATATGATACTCGGACAAGATTTCTTGAAGGGAAACAGGGCTATTGTTGTCCCCTTCTGTGATGAGGTGGTGCTGGTTGGATAGTCACAAACTTGGACTTTGCCCACTCATAGGCAAAGGAGGGAAGTCAAGGTGCAGCATGTTTCTGCATTAAGTTTGGAGAAAGCTATGAAGGAGTCAGATATGGAGACATATGCATTGATGTTCAGCGGAGTCGAAGGTGATGGAGTGGGGATGCCTATTCCAGTTGAGATTTCTGAAGTGCTGACCAAATATGCAGATTTGATGCCTGATGAGCTATCAAAGAAACTTCCATCAAGGCATCTAGTGGACCATAGCATTCAGCTTGAGCCAGGAAAGAAACCACTGGCTAAAGCACCTTATCAGTTGTCAGGACCTGAGTTGGAGGAATTGAAACGAAAACTAAAGGAGTTAGCTGATGTAGGTTTCATCAGACCTTCAAGGTCCCATTATGGAGCTCCAGTATTGTTCCAACGAAAGAAATATTCGAATGAGCTATGGTTGTGTTGTGATTACCACGCACTCAACAAGCAAATGGTAAGGAACATGTATCCTTTGCCATTGGCTACTGATTTCTTTGACAAGCTTGTGAAAGCCCAAGTGTTTTCCAAGCTGGACTTGAGGCATGGGTATTATTAGGTGTGGATAGTTGAACGAGACGAGAAGACCGCGATAGTAACAAGGTATGGTAGGTTTGAGTTTCTTGTTATGCCATTCGAGTTGTGCAATGCTCCTGCTATGTTTTTCACTTTGATGAGTGGTGTCCTATGACCATACTTGGATTCGTTCGTAGTAGTGTACTTGGACGATATAGTGGTGTACACTAACAACATGGAGGATCATAAGAAACACTTGGCGATGGTGTTCAAGGCATTGAGGGAAAATCAGTTGTACTTGAAGAAGTATAAGTATATTTTCGCTCAGACCAAGATTCCATTCCTTGGGCATATAGTTGGTCAAGGCTACATACGGATGGAGCCGAGCAGAGTGAAGAGGTGATTGAGGACTGGGTTGAACCGAAGAATGTCCATCAAATGAAGGTGTTTTTGGGCATGACCAACTACCAACGAAAGTTTGTAGAGGGGTACTCCAAGCTAACATCATCTCTGATAGACCTATTGAAGAAGGATAAGAGGTGGAGTTGGATGAATAAATGTTAGAAGGCATTTGATGACTTGAAGAAGAGGATGGTTACAGCACTGATACTAAAGTTACCTGACTTCAAGATACCGTTTGAGGTACACACTGATGCTTTAGATTTTACCATAGGAGGGGTTCTTATGCAGGATGGGCATCTGGTGGCGTGCGAGAGTCAGAAGTTGCAGTGATCCGGATTTAAACAGGAACGCAACAAATTACAGAGATAACCATACACACAAATATGCAGTGGAAATAATACTTCATTTCATTAATGGAAAATACTGAAATATGCTTACAATCAGAAATGGAAATAAACTAGCTAGGGCGATGGTAGCTATCTCTGAGAAGAGATGTGTGGGCTACATGCCTCTGAACTCACTTACAATGAGGCTCGAAGGCCTATTTATTGTTGAGAAACAATGAAAAACCCTTAACATTCCAAAACCTAACCCTAGGAGATGAAACGCCAAACTGTGGGCCCCGTTTGGGGGTAAGTTGGTACTCAACTTCCCGGGGTCGTAACTTTAGCATATGATCTCCGTTTGACGCGTACAATAGCTCATTAGAAAGATCTATTCGAGCACTATCATTGTTGGAACGGGCAACATCAATCCATTCCATGGACCCATGTTTCCCCCGGATTCCCCAAAAAACGTCGTTTAGGGCCTCAAAACGGCTCCGGAAGTTCAGGACCGGAAAAACTGCTAAAAATAGTAAGTTGTGCTACAATTAAGGAAACTGAAAATGCTGAGAAAGACAATGGTGGGGGTCCAGGTGGACTTGGCAGGTGGCCACCAATATCCACCTGGATCAACCCTAATGTTAGAAGATGAAGTGCCAAAAACTTTGCAGGCCCCGAGGTGGTTAGTTGGTACATCAACTTTTTGGGGGCATAACTTTTGTATATAATCGTTGCTTGGGTGCACAGTAGCTCATTGGAAATAACTATCTAAGGATTATAACTTTTGGTTAGGGTTGAGGGTTATTAAATGGCCAAAAATATTCATTTATGGCCTCAAAATGACACCAAAAGTTTTGGAACCAAAAAACCATAGAAAATTTGACAAGAAGATGGAGAACCATCGATTCGATGGAATATGTGGGTGGATACCAATATCCACCTGAATCAATGTTATTCATTTGCAACCTAGAACTGTACCACCTAACATTAGGCCTTGTAGGTATCCATATGCAAAGAAGAGTGAGATTGAGCATATGATTCAAGAAATGTTAAATTTTAGCATCATTCAACCTAGCCAAAGTTCTTTCACTTCACTAGTGTTGATAGTTACAAATGATGACAGTGCATGGTATATGGTCTATATTATAAATATGTCAACAAAATTTCCATCAAATATAAGTTTCATATTCTTGTCATTTATTAATTTGTTTGGTATGCATTATATTCTTTTATTGATTAGTTGCACATGTGATATGTTGTGTCAGACACATCAAGGGATCGCGGGTGGGATAGAGCACCACCTATTCGAGGGGTCACAAGGGGTGTGGTGGCCAAAAAGAAAATTAGTTGTTTTTTGTGTCTATTTTTTGTTGTTTTGTAAACACAATCTTCACTTTTATTGGTTTTGTGGTGCATGGTGGTTCAACCCATGGCTCTATAATTCTGGTTGAGAAACTACAATTGTATTTTAATCCAAGATTAATCGATTGGGAGTTTATAGATGTTGCGATATATACAAACTATATTGTAACATTACAAATATAATATACTATGGGAAAAAAAATTATTTTCTCAATTCAGGCTTCAAAGGTAAAATCTCTATGTTAAATGTGTGTGTGTTCCATTACACCTTTTTCTTATTATTATTAAGAACTTGTTCGTAGAAATTAGTTATATAGAGTTAAAACTAACATTTCATATCAAATTAGTTTGTATTCAAGGGGACACCTTTGTGGCTAAGATTTTTGGCTTAGGCCTATGGAAAAACTTGTTATAGTGGGAGATATATGATATTGATTCATGTGATAAAAGGAAATGGTGAGAAATTTAAATATAGAGATCGATAAATTCAATGGGTATAATTTTGAGTTGTGTAAGCTTGAAATGGAAGATCTTTTGGTAGAAAAAGATCAAATTGATCACAACTTAAAAATAGAAGTGATTAAAAACACTCTGCATACAATGAAATCAACCTAGGGTTTGACAGCCTGCAAGACCCTGACAACCCTAAGGGCACAACCTAGAGACGGACATCTTGTAGATTGGTAGGGGTGATGTAATCCCAAGGGGGGAGAGAGATCCCCTCCTATCAAAATGTAACAGCCAACAACTCAAAGGGGAAAACTAGAAATCATCCCAGTTCCCCTGAAGCCACTGACCCTAATAATAGTCTTGTCCTCAGAGCCCGATAGTAGACAAGAAGTAGAGGGAAGTGTTTTCCATGTGCAATGGAGAAACCTCGATTTGTAATTCCATTGAACAAATTGGAGAAATAACGTAGTTATATGAAGGATCATGCAATGATATGTAAATTCATCAGAGTCTGGCCAATGGAGAAAGACCTAATAAAGTGGATCCAGCAGAAATGGTAGCCAAAAGGAGCCAGAGGATTTTTCACAGTAATATTATCAAAACTATAGGAAAAGGAAAGGCTCTTTCAAAATGATCCATATTTTTACCACAATGCAAGGTTGTTCATGAGAACCTGGGAGGAATGTTATAACCTAGATAAGGAGAAATTTTTGGCAGCCCCTGTTTGGGTCAAACTCTTTGGCCTCCCAATGGATTTCTGGGATCCGGAAATACTAGAAGGCATAGGTAATTCAATAGATAAATTTGTCAAAATAGCATAATCCACACGTAGGGGATGATATACCTCCTATGCATGAATTTATGTTTATATGAATCTTTTGGAGTTCATCCTTGAATCGGTATAACTAGAATACTAAGAAACAATATGGCACGAGACCTTGGATTATTTGCATATCCCATTCTATTGTCATCGGTGTCATGAGTATGGCCACCTGTAAAAAGCATGGCCAATGAAGCATGAGGACCTACCAGACCTAAAGGAGGAACATAATAACCCCCCACAAGAGGCAAACGAGGGGTTCAAAGAGGTCATGCATAAGAGGAAGACATCAAGAGTGTAGCAGAATCCAAGAAACCATAACCAAAAGCAAAGGGCAAATAAGAATAGATATGAGGTGCTTCAAGAGCCTGAAGAAGAAATCTTAAATGAGACAGAAATAATGGAGAATCAAGACAGAGAGAAGGAGAACAATATTGTTTAGAGAATTTCCGGCGGAATCACATAAATAATCTTTTGTCGATGCGTTTCGAACCAACCAGTGTGGTTCATCGTCAGGACAAGTTGAAGAACCGATCCAGCTTAGCTAGTTAAATAGCATGGGCAGAGACTCCAACAGCTAGATTGATAACGGCTAATTGAGACCTTATGACCCCAGCCCAGATAATTATTAAATTTTTAATTATGATTATTCCTGGAAAATAGTTAAATTAAGTAAATTTATATAAGAAAAGGACTCCTACAAGTTAGTAAATCATTTATATATTTAACTAAATATAATTGTT
>APFE030921351.1:83742-162156 GCA_000404065.3 Pinus taeda
ACCTCAGAAGATCTAGATAATTTTTTGTTTGAATTTGTTGTCATATGCAAAACTTATGATTACACTTTGATGACCAGAAGTTGAAATTATTCCCATCCACTCTCAAGGATGTAGCCTTGTGCTAGTTAAAGGACTTACCTGGGGATAGTATCACCGATTGGGCTCAGATGCAACAAGATTTCAAGAACAAGTATATGGACTATTGCAGGTCCAAAGATACCAAAGAAGAAATTCTTAGAATGACCTTGGGCATGATGATTCCTTAGAGGATTATGAGGAAAGATTCCAACTTAACTACATAAGGGCTAGGTGCACACTTGATCCCGAGTCACTTACGTGAGTCCTTCTCAGGGGAATTAGGGAAGATCTTCTAGAAACCCTAAACCTTCTGTTAGGAGGGAACATCTACTAGTTACTCTATGATTATATCAAGATAGTTGTTAAGAATCATTCTAGGGTAGGTAGTTCCCAATTCATCCTCTTTCACTAGATCCATAAAAAGTGAAACCGGGAACATGTTGGAAGACTTTAAGAGTGAAATGTTGCAAACCCTTGCTCTGAAAATAGACACTATGAAAATCAAAAGGAAGCAGGAGGAAGCAGAGAGATCATTAGCCTATTATTCCCTAGATGCACAAGGAGACACCCTAGGAATGAGTGTCCATTGAACCTTATAGAGATCTGCTTTGTTTGTGAGGAAAACCACTCCATAGACAAGTGACCTTCTCCTCCTAGATTAAAAGATGTGTATGAGGGAACCAAAGGGATGACAAAAAAGCTCTGCTACATAAATCAAAGGAGGCCTCATGGACCTCAACCATACCTAAAAGGCATGCAAGGGTCATCCCATTCATATTACAACCCTAATCAAAACACATTCATTCCCCCTTTGTGCCTCCCTACTCATCCTTCCTTGTCTACACCATCTCCTTGGTGTTTTGAACCTCAATACCATTCCTAATCAGCCAACCAACCATTTCAATCACATACTCCTCCACAACCTCATTGGAATGCACCACCCTAGGGGTGGAGGACCTCATACAACCAAGCTCCAGCTCTAGTACCTTCACTTCAATCTCAAACAAAACTCCTACACCCTACTCCACCTAAACAACCTCAGATGCTTGTCCAACCAAAACCAAACCTGAACAATAGACGGGCGTAACAGGTGTACGGTGGAGAAACAACCTACCTTGCCTATGCTATGGAAATTCATGAAACTAACCTTAAGTCTAGGAGAGTGCTCCCGGACAACCAACCTCCATCTTCGCCTAGGGAGTGTGAGGAGGAAAGATAGATAAGTTTTCCTAGAATGAATCAAGCCCCTTTCTTAGAAGGATCCAGTCTAGCACACCCCAGAAGAGAATGAACTTTTGGGTGAGTTGAAAAATATGTGTGTCAAAATCCTGCTTCTCCACGCTATCAAATATGTCCCCATTTACAATAAGATGATTAAAGAGATGTATTTCAAACATCCAAGGAGGCGAAAGAGAGACACCCCTACCATTAATGTCATTATATAGATGTCTGACTTGATGCTCGGGTGGGTACTTTTCCTGAAGTATTTATATCTTAGGAGCCCTGTCATAGAGTAGACATCGATGGCACCATTGTCCCCCATACCTTGATTGATCTTGGGGTTTCCATAATGTAATGACTAAGGACACTATGCTCAAGATAAATCTCCGAGGATCATTAAGGAAGACCATGACATCTTGCATCTTGCATATCAATCCACAGTAGCCCCTAAGGGGATTGTTGAGGATGTGATGGTCTCCATTGATTCTTGGGAATACCCTGCTAACTTCTTATTTCTCCATCCTAAGAACAAATTCAATGGTTATCCTCTCATCCTTCAGAGACCTTGGTTAGCCACTACTAATACCTACATAAGCTGTAGGACTGGAAATATGACAATAAAAAATGGGCATCTATTTAAAAAATTGGTCCTGTACCCTCCTTCTGAGCCATCCCTAGAACATGACCTAGCTTTACGACTAGAGGAGGAGGAAGAAGATGAAGTCTACTCCTCCAAAAGCTATACCCTGGAAATTCCCATAGGTGGAGGATAGCTCGATGAAGATGATTCGATTGAACAAATCCTTCAAAGTCAAACTACCAACACCATGTCTTTGGAGGAAGTGGTGAAGGAAATCAAGGAAAACTATTATATTGATCTATACTTAGTTGACTCAAACCCTACTCATGTCAGGAAAATAGAATTTATACTTGAAAGATCATTAAAAATCAACCCCTCTCCCTCTATAGACTAAGAAGAAGAGTTATGTAACATCCTAAGAGAGCATTTGAATGCATTTGCTTGGAATTACAAAGAAATGAAGGGAGTTCACCCCTCGGTGTGTACTCACCACATTTACATCAAGGAAGGTTGCAAGCCAGTCTGCCAACCCTAAAGGAGAATGAATCCAACTCTCAAGGATATAGTCAAAGAAGAATTATAGAAGTTGTTGGTTGTAGGATTCATTTACCCTGTCTTGGACAATGAGTGTGTATCTCCTCTGGTGTTGGTTCCAAAGAAAAATGGAAAGTGGAGGATTTTTTTGGATTACCGAGAGCTAAACAAAGCCACAAAGAAGGACCATTTTCCTGTACCTTTCATAGACCGAGTATTAGATCGTATGGAAGGAAATAACTTCTTCTCTTTCCTTGATGGATTCAGTGGGTACAATCAAATCTAGATCGACCCACAGGACTAGGATAAAACCACCTTCATCGTTTCGTAGCAGACTTTTTCTTATAGGGTCCTTCCTATATGTCTATGCAATGCCCCTGCCTCTTTCCAGAGAGTAGTCTTGAGTATCTTTACAGAGCTAGTCCATGATGTAGTAGAAATTTATATGGATGATTTCACACCCTATGGGTGTGATTTCTAGGATGCTCTCTCTAACCTCGGAAAGGTGTTAAACAAATGCATTGAAATGAAATTATCCCTTAGTCCCAAAAAATTTGAACTCTTGATGATTGTAGAGACTATTCTAGGTCACTCAATATCCCAGGAAGGATTACAAGTAGACCCAAATAAGATAGCCACCATCAAAAGGGTCCCTAATCCATAGAATAAATGGGATGTCAGAAGTTTCTTAGGGTGAGCCGGATACTATAGAATATTTATAAAATATTTCAACAAGTTAACTTCTCCCTTATTTGGGTTATTGGGCAAGGACTCTTAATTTTTATGGTCAGAAAGCTGCGAAGAGGCCTTGTAAACCCTAAAGGACATGTTGACTACTGCACCTATTCTCCAAGGCCCAAATTGGGCTCTTCCTTTTCACATTCATGTCGATGCCTCTCACAAAGCTATAGGAGGATCTCTAGGCTAGATAGATGACAAGTTATCTTATGCCATTTAATTCATAAGTAAGAATTCGTCAAAAGCCAAGTTAAAATACACAGTAATTGAAAAAGGGTTCCTAGTTGTTATACATTCATTGAATAAATTTAGAAATTACATTACTAGTTATTGGACATTTGTACATACTAACCATGTTGTAATTAAATAATTGATGAGCAAACATGATGTAAATTCCTAGATTATTAGATGGTTACTTTTATTGCAACAGTTTGATCTAACTATTATTGATATCCCTAGCAAAGAGAATGTAGTTGCAAGATTTTTATCCACATTGACTTTGCCTGTAAGGGAGGAAGGAATGGTTGATATCAACTACTAGATGAAAATTTATTCATCATTTTAGTTCTCTCTCCAAAGGAAACTACTTGGTATCTGCACAGTTCCTCCAAATTTATCCTCCAAGGAAAACAGCAAAATCATAATAAAGAGCGCCCCATTCACTTGGATTGGGAGAAATCTATTCAATCTAGGTCCAAATCAAATTCCAAGAAGATGTCTCGGGGAGGAGGAAATCCTTGACATCCTTCTGACCTATCATGATGGGCCTTGTGGAGGTCACTTTGTAGCCAAAATAACAACATTCAAGGTACTACAAGCTGGCTATTACTGGCCAACTCTCCATCAAGATGTAAAAAGGTATACCAGCCAGTGCGATCGGTGCCAAATGGTGGGGAAGCCTACCCCTAGGGATGAAATGCCTGTACAAGCTCAAGTGACATTCGAGCCATTTGGAAAGTGGGGCATGGATTTCATCTAACCCATTGACCCTCCATCCATACAAAAGAAGTACATGATTATGTGCACTTAATACTTAATGAAATGGGCTGAAGCCAAATTTATCAAGGTAGCAATAGAAGAAAAGGTGGTTGAATTCTTAAGGGAGAATGTGTTTTATAAGTTTGGATACCCTAGAGAGTTGGTCACTGATCAAGGAAGTCAATTTACATCTCACATGATTGAAAATATGTTAAGCCAACAGAAGTTCAAGCACAGAAAATCCACTGCTTACAACCCACATGCTAATGGGCATGTGGAAGTAACCAACCCAACACTGGAAGGCATTTTAACCAAGGTGATAAGTAGGAACAAAAAGGATTGGGTAGAAAGATTGGTGGAGGCCACCTGGGCCTACAATATTACATTGAAAACCACCACTGGCTCCACTCCTTATTAGATGGCCTCTGGGAAGTGGTATCCCAAAATCATGTCCTGGAAGGCTGCAGACCAGGAAGACTTCAAGTAACTATTTCAAACCAATCTTTTGACTAAGGCTTAGCCTCCTTAGCCTGAGAGGGCTCTCTCAAAAGGGTTATTGATTTTGACTAATAATAAGATGGCTAACTCTTGTGGAATAACATTAACAAATATGGAGGCTGGATAAACATTACATAAGTTTCCATTGGGCCTATGGAGTCAATCATACTTCAGTAAACAATGACACTGGCCTTTCATAGAAGTCAGGGCACTTAGCATTTAGATGTTCAGAACACAATTCACATAAAACCAGAGTTCATAAATGCATACAGGAAATCAGAGCACAATCAGTGAATTCTGAGTGATTACACATCTATGCAACTGTAAAAGACATTAAGGAAAGAACAAATCACACATTCTGAACATGGAAATCCTTCATGAATCCTGAGAAGAAAAGCAGACAACTTATATTACTGAAAATGGATCTTTACATAAGCCAAAACAGTCTTCTGTTATGAAATTTCCAAACCTGATTACATTGTTGTTTCAGCTATATATAGAGGTCTTATTCTAACTTATCGATATTCCTCCTCAAGCATGAGGGGGATTCGAAAACTACTTCTATTACTAACAACTCTTAAACTCTAACTACTTTAATAAATACAACATAGTATTGACTGGAGTTTTTTTTAGAGATCGAAATCAACTATGACTCTAACTCCATATTACATGCATAATGGCCTTAATTAAGATGATTCCTTTCTTTGACATCTGGTTTTCTTTCAGTTTGGCGAAGATGAGTGTTTAATGCTCCATGTTGACCTTGAACGTTGTACTTTCTCCACTGTCCAGAAAAATTGGGAGCCTATCCTTGCTTCTCGGCTTTATGGTCTTCAAATCTTCATGAGTCGCTTTTAAATTGTTATCCTTCAAAATATGACAGTGGCCACGTTGTGATGTGCTGTCCAGTGTTATGAAACCTGATTTGATGATGTGTCATCCACTATTTTGAACAACATAATAAGATACAAAGCAGTGAAATTCAAGCATTTACCAGAGGCTAAATCCAGTAATTCCCTGAGTTTTATTTGCAGATACTTGCATTCTCAGGAATTGAAGAAATTGCATAAGGATTTTATTTTATTGCACTGACAATAAAATATTTCAAATTGTGTCACATTAACATGAATCCAAGTCACGACATGGTGGAGGCTTTGGTTCACTAAGTAATGTAGTGTTGCCACCAGCTGTACCTGCTCTAATACGTTCTGGATTCTGTGTTCCGACTGGAGGAGTTTCGCCTTGTCTCAGCATCTCAACTATCTCAACAACACGCTTTCGTGTAACATCCTCATAGTAGTTGTATGTAAATCCTTCTAAACCCTTTGTGTAATTGGCTATAGCAATCATTGGAACATTGACACAGCATCCCATGCACTCCGTTTCGCCTACTGAAAACATGCCATCCTTGGTTACCTCATTTTGTTTCACACCAAGGTGCTTCAATATCGCCCCTTCAATGTCACGTGACCCCCGTATCATACAAGGGGTAGTACCACAAACTAAAAGATGATATTTACCCACCTTTGTCCGGTTAAACATAGAATAGAAAGTGGCCACTTCAAATACACGAATTGGAGCAATTTCAAGAACCTCTGCAACCTTATTCATAGCTGACACGGGTAGCCAACCTCCATGCTGTTGTTGTGCAAGATCCAGAAGAGAAATAACTGCAGATTGCTTGTAATTTGATGGATAGTGAGTTATTATTTCTTTCACCTTCTCTTTATTGGCTTCTGTGAAATCCCATGGCGTGTTGGGATTGTCATATGGAGAGTCCAAATGATAATTCAAGGCCATGGAGAAATGGCGAAGCCCTGGATCGACCCTGACCCTAAGCCTCACCGCTACCACAATGAACGCTTTATTCATCCCTTGCATCATTCTTCACTTGAAGACAGTTCTGGTCATAAAGATTACTGACATCATGTTCACCTTGCATCTGAAAATCAAAACGATTTCACGGGTTGCCTCACATAATCTGTGCAAAAAGATGAATTAAAGAATCCCTCGAGGCCCCACTCATTCTATTAGTGCATATGGAATAATGGTCGAGGGATAGTCTCAGTGAATTTTCGTCAGTTATTCATGTCCTGTGTCAGTCAGGAGCTTCACAAATTTTCCAATTGTGACTGTTTTACCTTCATCCCGAAGTGTGAACCTTCCAAGTTGAGGAAAATCAGAGAACTACTCAACATAGCTAGTGTCATTTACCTGAATACGACACAACACAACTGCTCCAGTCTTAACAAAAAAATTTCTTTTTCATTAGCTTTTTCGTCCTTGGATCCATCTGCTCTAACAGCTCCATTATCTCACATTCCTCAACAACAGAATGAATATGCAGTACAACTTTATAACCAGCAGTAAATATTGCTTTATGTTCCAGTAGTTCTAATATCTACAACTGAGCCTCAAACTCCAGCACTGCTTGAATTGGATTTGAAATGTAAGACAAAACAAAGCCTGTAGAGATGTCATCTTCTTCAACACCAGATAATTTCACCCTAACATTTCCTCAAGGCCTTGCATACTTTATTTGATCACTTTCACGATAAACAACTACAACTTCCACGTGAACCTTATTTGGCATTATAGTTAAGCTGTCTCCTTGCCTTACAGTGCTTGACTTTGTTTTTCCCATAACCACAGTTCCCATATCCTTGAATCTATCTATTAATGGCATCCTGAAAGGACCTTTAGGATCTCTTGGAGGTAATTCGATTGAATCCAACCCTTCAAAAAGGGTTGGACCATTCCACCAACCACACACATTTTTTGGGATCTTGTCTTTGATGTTAGTACCATGAAGTGCTGATATTGGAAGAAACAACACATCTTTCTTTACATTGTAGCCACAAGACTTCAAGAAGGGGCTTATCTTCTTTTCAATTTCATCAAACCTCTCCTTGGCCCACTCAACTGAAGGATCATCCATTTTAAAAAGGTTACCCTTTTGTTCCTCAAAACTGGTCAACTATATCAAAATATGCACCTACAGCAGTTTCGTAGCGCGCTATGAAACTGCTGTGTAATTTCAAAAACACAGTTTTATGCCAAAATTTGACTTCTTCGAGTTTTCTTTCCTTTGAAATCAATTTTCCATATGCCATGAGGCTGTTCAAAGGTGAATAAAATGATACCATTCTTCAAAGTATACTTCAAGAGGTAATTCATCAAAACTTTGGACTCAGCCTTACTTGCTTATGTGATATCTTTCAACTATAGATGTTCTTCATGCTGGCTTGGTTATTCTTCTTTGGACTGCTTCTCCTGTAGATGATTCACTTCTACCTTCTTTGACCTGACCTTTCCCTTTTGAAACTTGCAACCTGATAAGATGTTTATGAGATTTGGCACTTGTTTAAGTAAAGGCAGCATAAATAACTTCTCATGTGGACACATGGCTATGAGACCGGTGATGAATGAGAATGTGCAGTGATGAATGATAATGCATATTTGACTCAAGACTACTAAGACTCAAACTCTAAGGCAAATAAACATCAAACTTAGACTAGCACTGACTTTTACCATAAACTAATGTGAGACATTTTGGTATTAGAATTCTTAAGTGATAACAGTGGCTCCACTTGGGATAGTGTGCTCCTGTAGTACACTAAGAACTCGCAGGTCCAGTGCTTTGTCCATTTTATGAAAACATAGATTTGCTTGATGAGCATGCCTTTCCAGCTTCATGGGCCTTCACCTCGGGCTTGAGCTTGATGATCACTGTAGGAGAGAGAAGTCTTTATCTACTAAAAAAAAATGCTCATTCAGCCTTGAGCTTATTTTCATTTTCCTACCTACCTACCCTATCAGCTGCAAGCTCCACTCGTAGCTCAAGCAACATGATATTTCCAATAAAGCCAATCAATTGTCCTTTCTAATATTGGAGGCTCTTGACTGCATTCAACCTCAAAATAACCATGATAGTGAAATGACCAAATCAACTTATAATGTATATGACCTTCATAATGCAAATGAAATTGAAATACTGATGTGCAAAACTTTGCCATGTATTCATTTATAGGGTCAAAGAGAACATGGTTATTTTGATAATCATCATAACATTCTATCTCTTCAGACAACTAATCCTCAACCACACATGATTTATTTGATATGCTGTCCAACTGCTTTTCCGGATGATTCCCACAAACAATGTAATTTTCCTCCTTATTATGATCATTCATTGATGTAAGCTGCTGCAAGGAATCACAAAATTGAATGACCCTTTCCTCTGCCTGAAGATTATAAAAGCTATCTTCCAGTACCTTTCCTTGGTCTTTGAAATCAATTTCATACTCACTGTGATCAAAATATTGGAAAGTTTGTTGCATCTTCTCATTTATATCAAAGGATGAAACATGGTTTTCATAAGTAAACCCCTGCTGATCTTCATGCTGCATTTCATGAGATGTTATACTTTCTTGTTGGTGTTGAAATGCATTGTTATGAAGAGCCTCTAAAATTTCTTCATCCATAAATTCATCATCATCATAACAATCCTCCAAGTACTGAATAAGACTTAAAGAATGTCTACAGCAATCTTTGAGTAGCAATAAGGAAGGATGACATTCTTTATACATCTCATAGAATTCATCATGAAAATTAGCAAGCGAATTTATTGAACCATTTTCCAAACTTTTATACCAAGACCATGCTTTTCCTTCTAAAGTGGTCATAAACATCCTCATGAGACAATCCTCAGGGAAGTGAAACTTAAAACTGCGTACATGCATATGAAACCTAACCAAATGAAGAGCAACATTGTCTTTCTTTTCATCTTTGAATATTGGAATATCCTATAAGAAATCAACCTTTGGCATAGGATTTGGAAAACTAGGGATATGAGACCGATTCATAGGAGCATACCTGGCATTCATTCTTGCAGTGGAACTCATCTTGAAACTTCATCAAGCTACTGATCTTCTAGCAGTGGAATCACCCTCCAATTTGTTATTCGATGTGTGGAGTCGCCAAGGTAGTTTTGCAGCCTCAAAATGATGTCTGAGCTCCTGCTACCTTCAGAAGTTCAGCCTCTTAATTTCGGGAATGAATAGACTTCAGGCTCCCGGCTGATGCACCAAAATGTTATCTCAAAATCATGTCTTGGAAGGCTGCAGACCAGGAAGACTTCAAGTAACTATTTCAAACCAATCTTTTGACTAAGGCTTAGCCTTCTTAGCCTGAGAGGGCTCTCTCAAAAGGGTTATTGATTTTGACTAATAATAATATGGCTAACTCTTGTGGAATAACATTAACAAATATGGAGGCTGGATAAACATTACATAAGTTTCCATTGGGCCTAAGAAGTCAATCATACTTCAGTAAACAATGACACTGGCTTTTCATAGAAGTTAGGGCACTTAGCATTTAGATGTTCAGAACACAATTCACATAAAACCAGAGTTCATAAATGCATACAGGAAATCAGAGCACAATCAGTGAATTCTGAGTGATTACACATCTATGCAACTGTGAAAGACATTAAGGAAAGAACAAATCACACATTCTGAACATGGAAATCCTTCATGAATCTTGAGAAGAAAAGCAGACAACTTATATTACTGAAAATGGATCTTTACATAAGCCAAAACAGTCTTCTGTTATAAAATTTCCAAACCTGATTACATTGTTGTTTCAGCTATATATAGAGGTCTTATTCTAACTGATCGATATTCCTCCTCAAGCATGAGGGGAATTCGAAAAATACTTCTATTACTAACAACTCTTAAACTCTAACTACTTTAATAAATACAACATAGTATTGACTGGAGTTTTTTTTAGAGATCTAAATCAACTATGACTCTAACTCCATATTACATGCATAATGGCCTTAATTAAGATGATTCCTTTCTTTGACATCTGGTTCTCTTTCAGTTTGGAAGAGATGAGTGTTTAATGCTCCATGTTGACCTTGAATGATGTACTTTCTCCACTGTCCAGAAAAATTGGGAGCCTATCCTTGCTTCTTAGCTTTATGGTCTTCAAATCTTCATGAGTCGGTTTTAAATTGTTATCCTTGAAAATATGACGGTGGCCACGTTGTGATGTGCTGTCCAGTGTTATGAAACCTGATTTGATGATGTGTCATCCACTATTTTGAACAACATAATAAGATACGGAGCAGTGAAATTCAAGCATTTACCAGAGGCTAAATCCAGTAATTCCTTGAGTTTTATTTGCAGATACTTGCATTCTCAGGAATTGAACAAATTGCATAATGATTTTATTTTATTGCACTAACAATAAAATATTTCAAATTGTGTCACATTAACATGAACCCAAGTCACGACATGGTGGAGGCTTTGGTTCACTAAGTAATGTAGTGTTGCCACCATCTGTACCTACTCTAATACGTTCTGGATTCTGTGTTCCGACTGGAGGAGTTTCACCTCGCCTCAGCATCTCAACTATCTCAACAACACGCTTTGGTGTAACATCCTCATAGTAGTTTTATGTAAATCATTTTGAACCCTTTGTCTAATCGGCTACAACAATTAATGGAACATTGACACAGCATCCCATGCACTCCATTTCGCCTATTGAAAACATGCCATCCTTGGTTACCTCATTTCGTTTCACACCAAGGTGCTTCAATATCGCCCCTTCAATGTCACGTGACCCCCGTATCATACAAGGGGTAGTACCACAGACTAAAAGATGATATTTACCCACCTTTGTCCGGTTAAACATAGAATAGAAAGTGGCCACTTCAAATACACGAATTGGAGCAATTTCAAGAACCTCTGCAACCTTATTCATAGCTGACACGGGTAGCCAACCTCTATGCTGTTGTTGTGCAAGATCCAGAAGAGAAATAACTGCAGATTGCTTGTAATTTGATGGATAGTGAGTTATTATTTCTTTCACCCTCTCTTTATTGGCTTCTGTGAAATCCCATGGCATGTTGGGATTGTTATCTGGAGAGTCCGAATGATAATTCAAGGCTGTTGAGAAATGGCGAAGCCCTGGATCGACCCTGACCCTAAGCCTCACCGCTGCCACAATGAACGCTTTATTCATCCCTTGCATCATTCTTCACTTGAAGACAGTTCTGGTCATAAAGATTACTAACATCATGTTCACCTTACATCTGAAAATCAAAACGATTTCACGGGTTGCCTCACATAATCTGTGCAGAAAGATGAATTAAAGAATCCCTCGAGGCCCCACTCATTCTATTAGTGCATATGGAATAATTGCCGAGGGATAGTCACAGTGAATTTCCGTCGGTTATTCATGTCCTGTGTCAGTGAGGAGCTTCACAACTTTTCCAATTGTGACTGTTTTACCTTCATCACGAAGTGTGAACCTTCCAAGTTGAGGAAAATTAGAGAACTTCTCAACACAGCTAGTGTCATTTACCTGAATGCGACACAACACAACTGCTCCAGTCTTAACAAAAAGACATTTCTTTTTCATTATCTTTTTTGTCCTTGGATCCATCTGCTCTAACAGCTCCATTATCTCACATTCCTCAACAACAGAATCTATATGCAGTACAGCTTTATAACCAGCAGTAAATATTGCTTTATGTTCCAGTAGTTCTAATATCTGTAACTGAGCCTCAAACTCCAGCACTGCTTGAATTTGATTTGAAATGGAAGACAAAACAAAGCCTGTAGAGATGTCATCTTCTTCAACACCAGATAATTTCACCCTAACATTTTCTCCATGCCTTGCATACTTTGTTTCATCACTTTCACGATAAACAGCTACAACTTCCACGTGAACCTTATTTGGCATTACAGTTAAGCTGTCTCGTTGCCTTACAGTGCCTGACTCTGTTTTTCCCATAACCACAATTCCCATATCCTTGAATCTATCTATTAATGGCATCCTGAAAGGACCTTTAGGATCTCTTGGAGGTAATTTGATTGAATCCAACCCTTCAAAAAGGGTTGGACCATTCCACCAACCACACACATTTTTTGGGATCTTGTCTTTGATGTTAGTACCATGAAGTGCTGATATTGGAAGAAACATCACATCTTTCTTTAGATTGTAGCCACAAGACTTCAAGAAGGGGCTTACCTTCTTTTCAATTTCATCAAACCTCTCCTTGGCCCACTCAACTGAAGGATCATCCATTTTAAAAAGGTTACCCTTTTGTTCCTCAAAACTGGTCAACTATATCAAAATATGCACCTACAGCAGTTTCGTAGCGAGCTACGAAACTGCTGTGTAATTTCGAAAACACAGTTTTATGCCAAAATTTGACTTCTTCGAGTTTTCTTTCCTTTGAAATGAATTTTCCATATGCCATGAGGCTGTTCAAAAGTGAATAAACTGATACCATTCTTCAAAGTATACTTCAAGAGGTAATTCATGAAAACTTTGGACTCATCCTTACTTGCTTATGTGATATCTTTCAACTACAGATGTTCTTCATGTTGGCTTGGTTATTATTCTTTGGACTACTTCTCTTGTAGATGATTCACTTCTACCTTCTTTGACCTGACCTTTCCCTTTCGAAACTTGCAACCTGATAAGATGTTTATGAGATTTGGCACTTGTTTAAGTAAAGGCAGCATAAATAACTGCTCATGTGGACACATGGCTATGAGACCGGTGATGAATGAGAATGTGCAGTGATGAATGATAATGCATATTTGACTCAAGACTCCTAAGACTCAAACTCTAAGGCAAATAAACATCAAACTTAGACTAGCACTGACTTTTACCATAAACTAATGTGAGACATTTTGGTATTAGAATTCTTAAGTGATAATAGGAAGAAAGACTTGTTGTCCATTGAATTTGAATACAACACCTTAAGGATCGCAACACAATTGGATCTAGATGTCACAAGGGCACAACAAGAAACATTACTCCAGCTAAATGGGTTAGATGAATTTAAGATGCAGGCCCTCCTTCACACAGAAGTGACTTAAGTATAAAGGAAAATATGGCATGACAGAAATATCAAGGAAAAACTATTTCAAGAAGGCGCTTGGGCTTTTCTGTATGACACTCAGTACAAATATTTCAAAGGTACGTTGATTACTGAATGGTTGGGACCATATGTGATAGAAACGTTCCATGACAATGGTGTTGTTCAGATAAGAACCATTGATGCAAAAGGTATCTCTTTGCTTGTCAATGTGTACAGGTTAATGTTCTACAAGAAGCCCTTATCAAAGTAGGAATTATTTAGTAGCATGAAAAAGGAAATGATGTTGATTGGAGAAGTCTTAGCTTCCACCACACCAAGTTCTTATAAAAAATAAAAAAGGAAAAAATAAAGGGACCTAGGTGAAAACCTCCATGAGGCACCTAAGTCTAATTTTTGGGTTGAAAACCTCTTGTGGTAGCCCAAGAGTATTAAAAAAAAAAAAGATAAAAAGTGAAAGATCTATGGGTGAAAAAATCTTTTGAGGCACCTAGGGTAGGAAAAAAGGATAAAAACCTCCTTAAAGGCATCCTAGTTGTCTTTTCAACAAAAAGGAGAGAGAGAAAAGAGAAAAAAAGAAGAAGGAAAAGCAAATGAAAAAAAGAAAAGAAAAAAAACATACAAAAATAACAATTATGTGTTTGCAAGTTTGCAAGAAGATGATGAGAACAGAGTAAAGAGGACAACAAGCCCTACCACAACCTATTTTTTTCTTCATCCATCTCATCTCCTCTATAGTCCCCATGTTCTTCCATCCATACTCAACTCTAGATTCCAATTCCAAGAAATTATGTGTTTTCTACAGGATTCCCTATAATACTATAAGAGTTTCTTGTAGGTATTACAGAAGGCCTTGAAAACGTATAGGAAGGGAAATCCAGTTGAAAAATGGTGACACAAGCCTATTTTGGGTTGTGAAAAGAGCCTTGACCTCACCATACCTTATTGAACACCCTCCATGACCATGTCACCCCTGTACCCATCAAAGAAATCAAGTTAGAAAAAAATAGATCAAAAAGATACATGCCAATAGCAACATACATCATCCTCCACTCCATAACCACATCCTCATATACCCAACCAACTTCAAAGAAGGGAAGTTTTCTCTTCCTTCAAAAAAACACAGTTAAAGAATATGCAGCCAGGTCAAAGAACAATGAACTGACAACACTGTCTAGCATGCATCAGCAAAGAAAAGGACCAATAGGTATGTCATTTCACCAATACTCCCTCATAGCTATGAATATGATTGAACAATAGGAATGATGTATGAATTTGATTTTATAAGTGAAGGTGGCCATTTAACTTGGCCACCCTTAGTCAGATAATGATAAGAGAAAGGGTTAGTCAACTCCACATGTGGCAAGGTCACATCAAAAAAGAGGGGAATGAATAAAAAAAGTGGTTAAGTGACGGAGAATAAAAGTGGGATATGATTACGAGGAAACATGATATAATGAACTTGTAGTGGCACCAATGGTCCGAAAGAAATTATTCGTACTCGGCCAACTAGCACATCACACAACAAAATCATCGACAAATATAAATGATGATTGAATCCCATATGAAGTATTAGTTATTTCGAAAATATGAAGGTAGAGACAACTTCGAGGATTCATTGAAAGAAAAATTTACTGTTGACATCTCTACAGTGCCAACCTATAGGAAGTAGGTAGCATTTATAATAAACAAGATCACCTATAGGAAACTACACGAAAGCTACCAGATACAGGGAAAATTACCACAAAGAGTTGTAAGTGGACATCGAGGGCAATCAATTAAAGAGTTCCCATCACCAAAGTATAGAAAAGGGAGGTAGGTACCATACCTCTTGTGTTTTTCATTTAGAAATAAGAAATCCTCCTTTCTTTTGAGTATTTTCTATATGCATAAAGCTAGAGAGAATTCTATGAAGGTTAGTGAAGGATAAAATCTGAAACCCCATCACCTGCTAGAGTTCTTAAACTATAGCCACCCAAACCTCAGTCAAAGAAGAATTTCCTGAAAATGTAACAAGAGGTTTCAACAAAAGAGAGCACGCCAACATAGCCAGAATACACCAGCATCCTCTTGTGGTAGAAACCTTTACAAGGCATCAATGGATGGGGTTCTTTGAGCTACTGAGGGAATATGATGATGATGTGGCTAGATAATTTTCAATGTCACTCATACCTCTCACTAGAGCCAATGATGCTACTGTAGTGAGGGGATTTTCAGTGGAAATTACACCTAAGAGTATTAGAAGAATAACTACACTCCCCCTATGGTTGAAATGGAGAAAAGAGGACAAGACTAACAGTACTCTTGCAAAGAAAATCTTTTTGTTGGAAGAAGAAGAACCAATTGAAGAAACAAATGAGGTTAGAAGGGAAATCATTCAATATCCTTCGAATGAGGTAAGTTATCACATCAAGAAGTATATTTCCTTTGAAGTCAGATAAATTGTAGTGTATGGGTACCACTTTAGACTCCTCCATGAGATAAGTTTTGGATAGGAGACACCTCCTCATAATAGGATTAGTGTACCTTTTTTTCTATTATAGTCAATAATAGACAGGAGCATCAAGGTACAAGAAGCAAAACATCAATAACTAGCACATCATGGGTTAATAAAACTCATCTTGCAAGATGCTCTACATAATTTAAGAATCCCTATTACATTGTCAATATTTTCATACATGTAGGAAGAAGGAGAAATTCAAGCCATTCAGTCTGACAAAAGATGTACTTCTAGTGAGGGAGAAGAGGAAACAAGGGATGAAAAAGAAAAAAAATAGAGGATGAGAAAGAAGAAGAAAAGGACGATGAAGAAGAAGAGAAAGAAGATGAAGAAGAAGATGAAAGAGAGGATGAAAAATAGGATGAAGTGGATGAGGATGAACAAATTTTGAAAAATAGAGTAGGGAAGAAGAAGAATCACCAAGGGTGTCTCCAGAGCCTATAGAGAAGGAGGCAATAGCTACTCTAACTACCCTAAGTACACCTATCAAATCCAAGGGAAAGAGACAAACTCCACTTTACTTCAGGACAAGGAAGAACACCTAGATTAAACAAGGGAGACCTCAAATACATACCAAAACTCCAATTTTCATAGAGGTCTCACCAAAACAACAAGAGAAAGTAGTCCCTCTAGGGAAGAAGGAAGGCAAAGAAACATCAAAACAAGATTCTCCTAAGTCACCAGTCACCTATGTTAGGAGACCTGTCGTCAGGTCAGCCTCAACAAAAGGGAAAGGTATCCTACACGCAACACAGTCAGACCTACAGGAAGTAGAAATAGTCCTATAGGAAACCCTATCATAGCTATAGGAAACACAGAAAAAATATCAGGAAAGCCTGCAAGCGCAAAGGAAAGGAAAAGAGGAATAAATTACTCAAGAAATAATAGAGGAAGAGGTCAAGGAGCTGAAGGAGCCTAGCCCACAGCAAAACCTCAGCCCTTTCTATAGATTCATTGAAGGAGGTAGGGTGATACAACAAAAAATTTCCATTCCTCTAGTTTTTTAACTTGAAAAGGAGAGAGAAAGCGCACATCAGTGACTGCAAATTGCTAAATACAAAGGGCTAGAGGATGTAGGCCACATGGAAGAGAAGTTGCAAGAAATGGGTAGAGAATTAAGTAGCATAAGAGACAGGGAAACAATGATGAAATCTCAATTGGAGGCTAAGAAAACATGGCTAAGAAGGTATATACAAGAAAAGGAAGGCCAATTAGCGACTATGGCAAGTTTATCCATGGAGGTAATGCAATGCACGATGCCAACAAAGTTATATGCCTTATGTCTCAAAGAAAAATGCCTACAGTTTCAGATAAAAACCTTAGGACAAAGAGGAGATATGTGTTCCCAAGACCACATGTAATTCATTGAACTCTATGTTCAATGCACGCGGGAGGATAGAGAAAAGATATATGACCTCTGCCTACACAATTTAGCTTTGACAAATTTAAGCATGTGGTACACCAATCCAAAGCTAGGGGACTTACAACTAATGGCTTTGGCATCTTGGATGAGTCATGAGGAAGCTAGAGCTACATAAATGAAAATGATATTAGCAAGAGAAGAAGAAAAACCCCTTTTCATCAGTGCAGAACAATCTAACCCAATGGCTATCATGAGCAATCACAACCTTATTACAAATGATCTCGAGCTTGCACCATGATACCTAGTTGTACAAGAAAAAGTAGCCACTCATTTTGAAGACATGCTAAGATTTATAGGAGTTGAGATCCAAAACCTTGCAAAAGGAGATGGAACACCTTACCCTGTAGCCCAAAAATCAAAGAATATCATTCTCTTCATAGAATGAGGGATGCACTAGAGACAGTCCCATTGTATAAGAAAACATTACAACGACTCAAAGTCAACTGGATTGGACTGAAACTCATCCCACCATAACTTTTAGGTATGTTATAGGGGAAAAAGGAAGAAGAAGATAGAAAGAAGTGGGGAGAAATAGAGAGGAATGCAAGGTTTTATCCATAAGATGAGGAGACTACAACAAAAGCCTAGGATGTCAGGGAGTCCACCAAAGTAATGAAATAAATGGACATAGATTGAGTTACTGAGAGGATGAGAAACATTTTCAGTAGGGGGTGATGATGATGCTGATCAATGGGTAAATTATACAGACCTTAATGCACCTTCAAATTACTAAAATAAACATTTCTCATCATTCTTTACATGTTTTAATTATGTTTTTCTTAATGAGGAGAGTAAAGATGGGATGTCATGTCTAGTTGTCTAATGTGCATTGATTGCAGGTTTTGGAGAAACTTTTCGCTAATTAAAGTGTAGGAACATGAATGGAGACAAGCAAGAGTGATTCTAGGAGACAGTATCTCCCTCCTTAACTCCTCCTTCACTTGAAGAACCCTCAATCAAATCTCATCAGCTCAGAGTTACAAGCAACTAAGTCATGAAGTTCATTACTAGCCAAGGCAGTGAGAGTTGAAGACTAGTTGATCTCGAGATTGGAGCAAAGCCTCCCTAAATTTAAGGAAGTTGTTGGTAACTTCAATTGTATAAATAAAGAGGCCTAAAGCTTCATTAGGATTCATATTTTTTGTTTAAGATAGCTAAGCAGTTTTCAAGTTGAAGCATTGTAACCAAGCACTCTTATGTATTTATGATTTCTTTAATGAAAATGAGCAACATTCCCTTTATCTAGCACCGAGTTGACTCAGAGGGCTAAATCTCTTGGGTTAGGGCCCAACCCTAGTAGTATACATTCCTCTTGTTGTATATGTATGCTTAGGTTATATTCATAGTTAGTGCTAAACTGATTTTGGTGTTGTTAATTTGCAAGTATTGGTAGGTTTAATTAGTTTACTTCCATTTGTGGATAGTTCTCATAGTAGAATTCAAGTGGTAAGAAAATATTCCAAAAATGCTAATAGCAAGTGGTTTTCACCTCATTTCTCCCTTTCAGGGATCATGGTTTGAGGGACACTTCTCATACAACCCAAAAATACAGAATTCCTTCTTTTTGTGTAAGCTAGTGTTTTCTTGTTAATTAGGTCATTATTTTTCAGTTTCATATGATAAATTGCAATTGGTGTTTCTTGATCTCTTAGGTTTTGCACTGATCTCATCTTGCTTTCATATTGGTTCCAAGCACTTCCATGCATGAACTTAGCAAGTAAATGGTGACAACTCTGTTTTCTTCTACTTGAATAAATCCTTCTTGTTTTTGATGAATTTATGTATGAATGCCAAGAATGATGTGTGTTGTTGTAGGGGTTTCTAAATTACAGGGAGACCTATCATGCCCCATTTTTATCCTTCTTCATAGTGCAACCAGGGTGGATTTCCAAGGCAGGAGGTGGCCAGGTTAGCGGAGCAGGTTTATGTCTTCGGGGGTTCAGATGGATTTTTGCAGAGTTATTATGTGATTTTATGGCACTCGCTTGGCATATTCCACCATCTGCACAATTTTCCTTTGGTTTTGTCACATTCCAAAAACTTTAAGAAATCAACATTGTTATTGGGCATAACTTAATTAATTATGCTCAAGGTGGCATTCCGAGGAGATTGATTGGTGGGACACATTAATGTAATAGCTCGTTTGGAACCGAAATGGGAAGATCTATAGGATGGGATGGTTAGATATGAGATTCAGTGGCCTAAGGAGACACGGTGGCCAATTTACCCTTTTCCCTACTTAAAAGAATATTTTAATTGAAATAAAGGAGGGAAAAATGCTCCATGATGAACATAATCATAAAATAGAAGGTTCTAGATGATCCATCAAATCTATAAAAGAGGAGGAGGAGACCATTGGAGGACATCTTGGATTTGGTATTATTTGTTGTATTAGAGATTGAGAACTCATTTCTCTACTCCATTGCTAGCCCCAGGACGAAAACCCTCGCGTGATTTAGAGAGATTGGGCGAGCACCCATCTCCCCTTGGTGGATCCATTTAGGATGTACATTTTACAAAGTGTTGTTTTTTAGCTTGTTATGGGAGGCCCATTGTGGCATTATTGCAGATCTATTGACGCCAACTATCTCATCTATTTTTCCAACATGTAAAACCCCAGTTCTTATATTATAATAAAGCTAAGACAATTTTTGCTTATCATATTATCAAATTGCATGCATTTTATATGTTATATTTGACATGGAAATCTTATGTTTATGAGTAGAAATTTTATATGAAAGGAATGTTCCAAATTTATTTCATTTGGCACATTACAATGGTATTAGAGCATTGAGCTTGGATCAGTGTACGAGTTTAGATTTTTAGTTTTAAGTATTCGAGGGTTTATTTTGGAAGTACCAAAGTCATCCTTTGTTGCAGAATTTTTATTTTTGTCCCAAGATTGTTGTTTCCAATGAATTTGATGGATTGAAGAGGTGGAACATTGTGATATTAACTTATCTTATTTGGAACAGTGTGCCGAGTTGGGCAGAGTATGAAACTTGCACTAAATTGGGAATTTCTGTATCTTTCAGAATCTACCCAAAAAATTTATGGGTTTTTCTATGTTTTATGAGAGGAATTTGTGGTTAGAATTCATAATTTTCTCGGTAATATGTGGGCTGTAAATCCATCTTAATTTATCATTTCATTTTATGAGTGAATTGGGTAATTCACACCACTTTGTGAGTTTGATCCTGGCTTGGATTTAAGACAAAACATTTATGGGTTTTTATGGGTTTGGTGTGAGGAGCCTTAGGTTAAATTTTCAAAATTTTTGGAGTAGTATTGAGGGAGAAAAACACTAATTTATATTCAGTAGCAACTACATAATTTCTAGGTAGTGCTAATTAATTATTTGGGTTATTTTGTTGGGCCTATGCAACATCAGTAAGGGGAGCTTGAAATTTTAAAATTTATTGGCTCATGGATGAGTCACTGAGGTAGCTCGCAGCCCTTAGTGCTGACCCTATCACTAGGAGAAATTTTATGAGAATATTTTTGGGAGGGTTTAGATTTGGGAAGGATGAGGAAGCAAAGTAGATGCAATCTCAAGAGCTCCCAAAGAAGAGACGAAGTCAAATGAGGACAAAGCATATTTTCTTCACATGTCAAGGAGAATGGACACCAGATCACACATGTAAAACTTACATAGAAACAAAAACTAAAGAAGAGTGAGGAATGAAAAAAAACTCAAGTCAACAAAGAAATGAAGGGCCCATGTTTGAGTAGGATTTTCATGTAGAATGCTTTAACTTACATGAAAACGCCTTTGAGGAGAATGAAAAATTGTGTGATAGCAACCTATCTATGTCTCTATGTTTTATGATTGCAGATGTTTAGCAATAATTTGATTCCATGCATAAAGAAAGCCTAGGAGAAGACAAGAGGATTTGAGAAATGAGCCATTAGTGGTGGCCCGGAATGAATATCAGTCAGCGGTACAAGGACATGAGGAGGAAGATGTGCACAGTGTGTGGGATAAGACATTTTTATATAGTCAGCTAGTGGCACATGTTGAGCACATGGTGGAGGATGAGCAGACACCCGTGGGGCGAGTCATTAGAGTGGAGTAGATAGATGTGTATTCAACCTCTAGGGAGGTAGTATTTGTATACGTATGGGGATATTGGAGATTGAGGAGGTAATTTTTTAGGAGGCTATTAGGAATAAAGAGTTGGAGATGGTGGTGCATCCATCCTTGGGTCTACCCATTGATGAGGTGCAAACAAATATAGTGGTGGTTAGCAAAGCTACAACATATTTAGGCAGCAGTGCTCTCCAGGAGTTCATAGATCGGTCTTGCAACATAGTTTGCCCATTTTTTCCCATTAGAGGGAGAGAGTCGGGATTTATTGGACATGTTTTAATTTTCTAGGTGGCACATTAGGAGTTGAGCATGGACCAGTGTCAGCATAGCAGATGTATTCTTTGCCTCAGAATCCCTACATTGGATTTGAGAGAGATCATGAGCTAGTACCCTACTAATGGAGTGTTCTTTTTATTTAGATGCATTGTATTGTAGGAGCCCTCCAAGGTGAGGGATATCACATGCTTCGATTGGCAGCAGGATGTAGGATGGCCACTCATAAATATTTTAGCACGAATTCAACATGATGAGATTGACCTTAGTCTAAGCCAAGGGGTGGATTGAAGAGAGGTGATGAGTTGGCATGTGCCAGGCGGAGCAGCATTCACTGCTAGAGTTATAGCACAACAAGAGCAGTATAGCCTTGATGCTACTCATTGGTGGCATGGAGATCTAGGAGGATTTGTTGACGACAGGTTTTGTCAGAGATTGATCTGGGATCTAGGCATCGAGGAGTCCATTCACGATGGGTTGACATAGGAGTAGAGTATCACCCAATGGTTCATATGGGATCCTAGCATTGGGTCTTAGTTGCGTCGGGCCTCCATATTGGGCCACATATTTGGATTTCTTGAGGGCAAACAATCTTGGGGTGGGAGGATTGTCATGTCCCCATTTTTTCTCCTTCTTCATAGTGCAACCAAGGTGGATTTCCAGTATAGGAGGTGGCTAGGTCAGTGGAGCAGGTTTATGCCATCAGGGGTTTCGACGGATTTTTCTAAAGTTCTTATGGGATTTGATGGCAGTCGCTTAGCATTTTCTATGATCTGCATAATTTTTCTTTCATTCCTTCGCATTCCAACAACTTTTAGAAATCAACATTATTATTGAGCATAACTTAATTTATTATGCTCGAGGTGGCATTTCGAGGAGATTGATTGGTGGGACACCTCAGTGTAATAACTCATTGGAATCAAAATGGGAAGATCTACAAGATGGGATGGTTAGATATGAGTTTCAATGGCTTGAGGAGACATGGTGGCCAATTTACCATTTTTCTTGCATTAAAAGAATATTTTAATTGAAATAAAAGAAGGAAAATTGCTCCATCATTAAAATAATAATAAAATAGAAGGTTCTAGAGGCGTCCATCAAATCTATAAAAGAGGAGGAGAAGACCATTGGAGGACATCTTCGATTTTATATTATTTGTTGTATGAGAGGTTTAGAACCCGGTTCTCTACTCCAATGGGAGCCCCAGGATGAAAACCCTTGAGTGATTTAGAGAGATTAGGAGAGCACCCATCTCCCCTTGGTGGATGCATTCAGGATTCACAGGTTGTAGTGTACTATTTTTTAGTTTGTTTTGGGAGGTCCATTGTGGCATTATTATAGATTTGTTGAGGCCAACTATCTCAACTATTTTTGCAGCACATAAAATGCTAGTTCTTATATTATAATAAAGATGAATTTTTTTTTCTTGTCATATTATCAAATTTTCATGCATTTTATATCTTATATTTTACATGTCAATCTTCTATTTATGTGTAGAAATCTTATGTGAAAGGAATGTTCCAAATTTATTTCATTTGGGACATTACAAGACCTCATCTCATCAACCTCAGCCAATCCATATCCACCCATGATTGCCAAAAGTCACTAAGATCTCAATTCAAATTGTTTCCTTATGAGGAAAAGTTTCCATCTCCATTTAGAAATCCAACCATCTCAAAGATTTGTCTTGAGTTCTAAGTAAGTTCCTACCACTACCATGCCTTATTTCCTCCTTATTCACCTTTTCCAAGCTCCATCCCACCTTCTAGACCTCTCCCTAACCTTTTGACATGTTGTTGTAGTAAAATAGGGGATCCTATAGGTGAACTAGTACTTCCTATAGACATCCTATAGGAAAGCTTGTAGTAGCCTGTTTTGAGCCTGAATTGAGAAAAATCATCACTAAAAACTAGGATTAAGTCCCTACTTTCCCTCCAAGCCATCTGAGCCATTGTAATCCTTCTCCTCGACACTTGTCTCCCCTGCCAAAGAACCAAGAAAGATTACAATTTTCATGTCAAGTAAAAAAGATAAAAAGAGAGAAAAATTCTTTTATATTTATTCACGCACACAACAGATAATTCTTTCTAGATCAGATTTCATGCTTAGATTATTTAAAACCTCACAGTGTTAAACAAGGGCTATCTTACAAGAAATGTATGTTAACAAGTAGATAGATGATTTCATGTTATTTTGCAAGCATTTCTTTTAGCCTTTCCTTCATGCAATAGACAACATTTCTTTTCTTACAATTAGGGTAAATTTCCCTTCTCCAAGCTAGTAATCAAACTTCTTCAAGTCAATATAATGCTAGCTTGAGAAACCCTAGTGGTCTATCACCCTAACTCAACAGTGATAAAGAGTAGACCAATTATACCTATTTATGTATACAACACTGTCACCTCCAAGTTTGTACGAACCTTGAGTTGACGAGGTAAAGTCGGTTGTCCTCGCTGCAATACTATTGCTCATTAGTCACCATGTGTTTGTTTCCACTCTTTAGGAGATTGGTGGTTACTTGGTCTATGTTGCATCTAGTAGATCTTCGTATGGTTTATGTGGAATATTATTAGATTCTACTTAAATCTTGGCATTATGCATATATGGCTTGGTGGTTACCAATGACATGATATGCTAGTATTTGTTGGTAGATTTTTTAATTAGATTTATTGTTTCATGGATCTATTGTCTACTACCATAATAGTTTGAAGCTTACCTTATGACATGGGATGTGTTGAGTTGATTCCTGCTATTTTGAGTGGATGATCGCTGCTACAAATGATGCATATATTTTTGAATTTCTTATTGATACTGTCATGTTCATGATGTGAGAGGATGGTCATATGTGTTTTTTCGAGTTCATGAGCTATATTTATGTTGTTGCTACATATTGGAGTTTTATGTTGCTCATTGATGTCATGGATATATTCTATTATTTATCACTATTTTATATCTCACGGTTATTGGTTACTGCTGCTATCACTTCATTTTATGCTAGATGATGGTTCCTTAATATAGATGGATCTATCTTATGCACTTGGTTGGTTGTATACATGCTGAGATTTATATATCACTGATCATTCATGATCTTGTTGATTGACCAAATTTTTGTAGTGTTGGTTAAGGAACATTCTTTAGTGCGTCTTGGTGAGAGGTATGATTTTTAGTCATCTATATTGTGTATAAAGTCACGTAATCAACTGTTCATGTCCTTGAGTTTATGTTGTCATGGGTTGGTGATAGGAAGGTTATGAGTCATGACTAGTTGGTGTTCGTTGAGAGTTGTTGCAACCATCTTTGAGATATTTTATATCATTTCATAGTCTTTTTATACCCTTGTATCTCATTTTACAACCATGTGATACATTGTATTATATATCATTGGTCATGGTCATGTATGAGACAAAGTCTTGATTTATGGATGAGGGAAGTCATTCATGTGGGCTAATGTGTATTGTTTCAGTCATGTATTGTATAGTCAGTACCTTGGTGCTTGTGGTGTAGCCTTCAACTAGAGTGAATTGGTTACAAGGTGATGATGCTCAGGGGGATCATATCTAGAATTTTGTTTTTTGATCAGATATGGCTTGTTGTTGTTGTCGGTACACTATGCTATTATTGTTTTGGAGTAGAGTGAGGTTGATGTAGTTGGTTCTGCTGAGTAGAGAATTATTATTTATACTACTATTTATGAGGTGTTTCTTCTCACATTAGATGTTGCTAATGATTATTCTATGTTTTTGATGGAGAGAGCGTTGTTGCTCATGGTATTTTATTGTTGATGCTCTTGCTTCCATTGAGATTGAGTGTTGCTACTACTGGTTGAGATTGGTGCTGAAGGAGAGCTTGTTGTTACTGATTCAGGGGGGAGAGAGAGAGTTATTATTGTTATTTGTTTCCATGCTACTATGAGGAGTGTTTTTGTTATCTTATTATGATTTAACCATGTTGATGTATATGATATGTTGTTGCCCATAATATACAAATGGTTATGATTGTAGCTGCTTGTAGAGACACAACTAGTGTCCAAGGCGAGTAGTTTCTATTCAGCTATGGTTAGTTGGATGAAGCCCTTCGCCATTGATGTCAAAGGGGGAGTGAATGAGTAGGTTTTTAGAGACTGTTTGGTTGGTTTAGTTGGGGTTTCCATCAATGCAAAATGGGGAGTTTTTTTTGCACTATGGCTCAACTGCTTGGTTGAAATTGATGTCAACCTAGTACTATTCGTGTTGGAGGTTGCATTGACGATTGTTGGCATTGATGTCAACATTCTTGTATGTGATTATGCACATGGTCTATTGATGTTTTCTTTATGGTCTCTGATATGTATGAGTATGGATGAGCTGCTACATTGTTTCTTGGTATAGGAGTTGATTAGGTGTGGTGAATATTGATGGTTTGAGAGTTAGTGTAGTTGATGGATGGCCTTGAAGTCATCCTAGTTGGACTTGTATTGATGATGGAGTTGTTATAGTCAATTTTTGGAGTGCTTCGTAGGCTACAATGGCTTTCTTATGATGATAAAGTGGTGGAACAGTTCTGGTGCAAGTTTAAAGGGAGATACTTATTTTTTAGGCTAGGTTTAGCCCCATTCATATGGAAGGAAGGTAATGGGAGTGACTCTAGCTTGCCAGTCAAATCCTTACAATGCAAAGAGAGTAGTTTAGGAAGAACATCCCTAGTTGTATGGTTGGAGGCTCATCAGAGTGACTCGAACAATCCAGTCACTTGGATTATAGGTTCATGTGAGCGATCAACCATTCTAGTCAATTTGGCTTAGGCTTGTGGGTGTGATTAGGACTCAGAGTGGAAATTCCTCTACATTCCTTGCACTTATCAATTATTTATTTGCTTTTCTGGCTTGTATTATTTAGGAGCCTTCATGTAAAGGTTGGAAAAAGTTTGTTGGACTTCTAGAAGATGATTAAAAGAGAATATTAATAAATAAATAAAGTAAGTGGCTTAAATGAATCAAGAGGAATTGAAGAAAACCACTTTCAGCATATGAACAAAGCTCCTTGGCAGGTTTGACCTGCTCTTGGAAGAAAAATTTACTTTCTAGAGTTAAAAATAATGATTTTCTTTCGTTACAACAGTTCCATATAGGACTATAATACATGAAAAAAAATATTCTTTAACTCAACAAGCCCTAGAAGCATGAATAACGTGCTTTGACCTCGAGTTTGAGAATGAAATACATGCTTGAATAAATAAATAAAATATTTTTCTCTTTTAATATATAATATACAATATCCTGATTACGAAAGTAATTTTGAAGACTGAATCTAGTTACATTCTCCAACACTCCCTCTTAACTAGGGAGGTGTTCATAATCTCATCATGTGTTAGAAGGATTCTCAAATTGAAGTACTCTCATAAGAAAAGTCAAATTGGTAATCCATCCCTTAAGCATTAATATCATAACCAAAATTGTCAAGATAACAAGGCCTTAAATAATAAGCTCTTCTTATATCATAACATTATACTGGGAGGCATTACGTGGGAGAACACACTACCTATATAGTATATACCCCATCTAGATGTTCAATATGTATGTCCTTCTACATCTATCCTCATCTTGGATTTGAAATCCTCAAAGAATAGCATTCCTCCTTGACTACTCTTTTCTTGCATTCCCTACCTCATCCTAAAAGAGTATCATTCTGTGAGACTACTTATATCTTGGATTTCCAATCCTAAAACAATACCAATCTCGGATGCTTATCCAACCCTACAAAACTACCAATCCTAGATGCTTATCCAATCCTCCATACCTCATTCTCTCTTCATGGACGTCACTTAGATGTATGATTTTTAGTCTTGACCTAGTGCATGACACATAAATAAGAGAATATAATGTCCATTATCATCCCCTCTAAATTAGGGAGGAGATATCCACCAAATCAATCTTTCTTCTAAGGTACTCAAGCTTCTTGTTTGGAAGTAACCTTTCCATAATATCAATTACCAATTCATATATAGAGATATAATGTAGCTTCACAACCCCATATCATAACAAGGCTCTAATATAGTGGTATTGATTGTTAATATATTTTGTCCTAGCATGAGACACTGAGTCCTTCTCTACAAACTTCACTTGTAGCAACGTACTCAACTTCAACACTACTCAAAGAAGCAATATCTTTCTTCTTTCTCATCCATGAAATAATGGAAGATCCCAAACTGAGACATCCATCAATAGTGCTTCTACCATCTATGTCGCTATCACCCCAATTAGAGTTTGTATATCCCAATAGTTGAATTTCATAACCAACATATCTAAGGAAATAATGCATTCTCCCACAAAGATATCGTACAATGTGTTTCGATGCTATCCAATGTTCATGTCTTGGCTCTATATGAAATTTCCTAAGGAAATTTACTACAAACAAATGCTAGGTCTATTATTCACAAGATACACTGAGAAACCAATCAACTTCCTATAACATGTAGGATCTAGTGAACTAGATTTGTACCTACTCAAGTTCTTTATATTAGTAACAGTGGAAGTTGTCATTGCCTTACAATCCATCATGCCAAATTTTTGTAATATGTTGATCACATATTTTCATTTACGAAGATATATTTCACTAGGTTTCTTCCAAACCTCTAGTCCCAAATAATAGTTCATAAGCCCAAGATCATTCATGTCAAATTTTGCTTCCAACAGGTTCATCCTTGACCACTTTGATGTAGAGGTTAGGATCTACATAACTATTGACAAAACTGACTCTCAATAGGTATGCATCCATCCTAGCATACCATGATCTAGTTGCTTCTTTCAATCCATATAGAGCCTTCTTCAATATGCAAACATGTGTCTCCCTATTATGGACTTAAAATCCTAGAGTTTGTGTCTTATAAGCTTCTTCATAAATGGCCCACTCATAAAGGTTATTTGAACATCCATTTGTTGAATGATCCATCCCATAGTGGCAGCAAAAGAGACACATAATCCAATTGTTGTATATCTTACTACAGAAGCAAAGGTTTCTTCATAATTGATACCTTCCTTTTATGAAAAGCCTCATGCCACAAATCTAACTTTATACTTATCAATTCTCCCATCCACTACATGCTTTATCTTGCATATCCATTTAGATGTGACAACTGAATTTTCACTTGGTCTAGGAACAATTTTCCAGACATTGTAACAACCCCTAGTTGATATTTCATGTAAATAAAATAAACAAAGATCACGTGACATGTACTCCAAGATTAATGGTGGGTAAAAATTATAGTGGGAATCACTTGTGGTTTATTAATGGCTTTCAAAATTGGCAAAGGAAAACATGAGAAAATGAATATGAAGAGACACAAATATTCATTTAATGGAAATTAGAGAGAAAATGAAGGAAAATAAAGAAAAAAGAAAAAAGGAAAGGAAGAGAATAGACATCAATGATAAAAAGGCATCTGAGAAATAATACACAACTTTCGTCAATTCATAGCTTTTGATAGATTTTTGGCTCAACTCTTGGTCATTCTAGCTCTCTTACAATCTTCCACACTTAGAGAATTCTTTAAGCATCATAGAATTCACTTGGACTTTGAGAGATGAAAGGAAAGTAAAAGAAAAGGAATTGTGCGAAGTGGAAAAGAAGTTTGGATTAGGAGGTACAACTAGAGTTCATTGCAGGTAATAGGTTGCATGTGTGATTTTCCTTGTTGAGATTTGGATGCATGATACATGCTTGTGGTTATTTAATTTTTCTTATGTAATTGGCATTAGATTTGATTGGATTTATAGTGGTTTTAGCCTTGCCTAACCATTTCTTGTAAACACATGATGTAATGGGTTCACTATTTTGATTAAGCTTTGAATGACTTGTAGGCTTAGATCTTGGTTGAGGTGGCCTTAGGAAAAATCTAAGGGTCAAGGGTGCAGATGAGGTTTCTCCTAAAAATATTGACAAATGGGTGGAGATGGGATGTCTCCTAGAACACTTGACAAATTGGCGGAGATAGATAAATTCCTATGGAGCTAGTGAAGAAAGTCAAAGGGATCCAAGCTTGTTGTCAAGTTAGTGATTTCTGGACTAGTTTAGGTGAAATTATTGTGGCTGAGTGTTCAGGTGTCTTGGCCTCTAGAAGTCATGGTTGGTTCTATTTTGGTTTAACCCATACGATCCCACATTCACACATGGAATATGGAATGGGGGTGTTTGGCTAAAAGAGAGATTTGGTTCAATCCAATCTATGGTTGGGTGGTATATGGAAGTCCCTAATTTGGTTGGCTTTTGCATATGATTAATGTGAGCTATTTTCTTATTGTGATTGATAAGTAGATGTATTGGTTATTATGTTTATCAGCTATTTTCTTATTGTGATTGATAAGTAGATATATTGGTTATTATGTTTATCTTATGGTTAGTTTGTCTTGGATCCTATTATGGTTATAATATGTTGGTTATAGGCATGGTTGAACAATGTGCTCTTCCTCTGGATCTTGTTCATGATTTGATTAGTTATGGAATGGTGAATGTATGTATGGGCTAAGAAGTGTTGTGGTAGCTATCTTCAGAGGGAATTTAGCCTTCTTAATAATTCTTTAGTGAAGTTAATAAGATCATGATAATATATGCATTTGATGACCTTTAACTACTGTGTTTACCATATGTTTGACAAAATGTTTGTCATGTATTAGGCATGTCTGAGACAAAATATAGATTTTGTATTCATTGATTAGACTTGTTATTATCATAGATCTGATTCTAGAAAGTGATGGGATATTCTAGGTAGTGGCCTTTAGGCCAACCCTAAAAAAGTGGCGTTGTTCCAAAAACCACAACCTTTGAACTCAAGAATTTTAGTTATAACCGCATGCAAGAAGCCTCATGAGTACGGTTGGAGCATTCAAATCACATGCATAGTGTGTTAAGCCTGTGCTTGGGGTGTAGAGCCTGAGAAATGAAATTTTCAGCTCAGTTATTGACCATGAGTGGTTGTCGTTAGACCCTTGGGTGATTTGATGTCCTTGAGGAGAGGTATTATGTTTTTGGTTAGTAGAACCCACTTCAATAACTGGAAAATGGAGGTCAAGTCATGCCATACTAACAATCAACTCATGTTTACCATGGAGAGCTTATAAAAGTGGGTAAATGTGGGTTGGAGTGGTTATATGGTGGTGTCAAAGTGAAGTTATGTTTCCTTTGGGTAGTATCTGATACCACAACATGTTATCATAACAAGGTTGTAACATTGGACCTCGAGGTACATGGAGATGGTTATGTTGATCATGCGTGAATTTATTGTTATATTTTTGTATTATTATCATGCATGCATCATGATGTTGTTATGTGTTTATATATATATATATATATTATATATATATTATATATTATATATATATATATTATTATATATAATATATTATATATATATATATTATATATATATATATATATATATATATATATAGATATTGCTTTATAGGACTGAGTTGAGAGAAAATGTGATATCCCCCTTGAGATACACTGAGGTACGATTTTGATTATGTCTTCTATTTGGTTTATCTAACATGGTATCATTGTAGGAAATTGAAGATCATAGATGAAGAGAATAATGGTGAACTACAATTCACATGAGTCCCCTTATAGGCCTGATTTAAAATCAATGGAATGGGAAAAGTCAGTTGAGAAGTAAGGAGAAGAGTATTATCCCAATTTAGCAGATACACTGAGGAGTTCGAGGGTAGAGATTTGAAGTTGAAAGGAAGATAATAACAAGCTGATTGAGGGATAAGAAATATTTGCAAGCCATCAAGAAAAGCAAGAAGAAGTCAATGCAATGATTCTTTAGAGCATTTTAGATCTATAAAAGCAAGGATGGTTGGGGATTAGTCAGGGACAAGAAGAAAAGACAAGTGGTGTAGATGGAATTAGGTCTCAGAAGGGGTACATATTGGATAGGGATGACACTATGAAAGGCAGAAGATCCTTTAATACACCTAACAATAGGGCTATCACTCATGAATTCCATTCTAGCTTAGGTTCCAATAGACATAAATTTCCATTACCACCAACATCCTTACAAGAGGAGGGATACTTTACATATGAGATCAGGAAAGCCAAGCCTTTTAGTTTTGATGGGGAAGTGATGAAATCAAAAGATGGAGAAACTTGGTTTCTTAGGATCAAGAAGTTCTTCATATTACATGACTATTCAGAGAACATGAGAGCCAATATATATACCTTTAGTCTGAAGGGAAAAGAAGTTATTTGGTGTGGAGATGTTAAGCATGTTAGAGGCATAAGAGAAGAGGAGCTAAGTTGGTATGAGTTTAAAATGCTCTTCAATAAGAAGTACCTGTCTCTCAAGTATTATGATAGGAAGGACAAGGAATTCTATGACCTTAAGATGGGTTCCATGATATATAATGAGTACATGAAGAAGGTTCTGGAGTAGTTGAGATATGTTCCCTACCTCAGGGATGAGGAAAAAAGGTAGAAAGGTTCATCAATGGATTTCCTTGAGAATTCAAAGATTAGGTTGAGTATGATGAACCTCGGTCATTGGAGGAAGTCATTGGAAATTTGAAGCATAGTTATAAGTAGTCTAAGTGCAAGTTTGAGTTCAAGCGTGACTGGAAAGGTAATGAGAAGACTAAAGGAAATGACTTAAGAAGCGAGGGATATCTTAGAATGTAGGTGATTTGAATTTAAACAAGACCCAACAAATTACAGATATAACCATAAATACAAAGATGTAGCAGAAATAAGTCTTCATTTAAATTTTAATATCAAATACTGAAATATGCTTACAAATAGAATGGAAATAAGGCTAGCTCAAGTGATGGTAGCTTATCTTTGGTAATATATGTGGTAGCTACATGTCTCTAAACTATGTTACAATGAGCCTCCAAGGCGTATTTGTTTTTGAGAAACAATGGAAAACCCTAAAAATCTAGAAACCTAATCCTAGGAGATGAAATGCCAAAACTGTGGGCCCTGTTTGGGTAAATTGGTACATCAATTTCCTGGGGTCATAAATTTGGCATACAATCTCCATTTGTATATCATAATACCTCATTTTGAAGATACCTCATGTAGGGCCTCAAAACGCCTCTAGATGTTCAAGACCTAAAAAATTGACAAAAATAGTAAACTATGCTACAATTAAGGAAATTGAAAAACTAAAAGAGACAGTGTTGGGGGTCAAAGTGAAATAGGAGGGTGTCCACCAATATCCTCATGGATCAGCCCTCCCCCTTTCGAAGAAATAGTCCACATTGAGTTGAGTGCCTCCATGATATGGGCAAACTTCTACTAAACTTGGTCCCTGGTGAGCCACTAGCCTTGGTGTAGGAGTTGGCTAGCTTTGACAACCAAATACAGTTCGATCTTTTACTGATGAGTGTTCTTGAATTATGTGTCCATAATATGATTAGTTATGGACTATTCGATGTAGTTTGGGTCTAAGTATTTTGCTGTGAGTTTTTCTGCAATGTCTAATGTGTCTAGTAATGGTGGGATGTATGGTCAAAGGAAGTCCAAATTGAACACTGTGTGTAGGACAAGGAATGGGGGAACACTGAGCTCAAAAGCATTGTCTCCTGCAACCTTGGTAATTGTGTAAGGACCATATTGGAGTGTTCTAAGCTTCCAATGGGCTTTGGTAAGGCGTTCTTTCTACAAATGCAATGAGACTTTGTCACCCACTTGAAACTTGTGTGGCACCCAATATTGATAATATCGCTACTTGTACTAGGCTTTTGACTTCTCCACAATGTCGTGAACCTACTGGCGGATGTGTTGGATGTGTTGAATAAATATGGTTGCTTTATTAGCCCGAGGTATTGCATGTGTGGATTATATCTGCATAGTAACATGAGGCATGGCAACATCAATTAGACACAATGGTTTAAATCTTAGACCCACTTAAAAGGGAATGTGACCAGTCGAGCTATGGAAAGCTCGATTATAACTGTGTTGCACATATGGAATACTCTCATCCTAGGTTAGAGGATGATTGGATTTTTACATGCAAAGTATGTGCACTATCATCCTATTGTTGACCTCCATATGACCATCATCCTAGAGATGGAAGGCAATTGATTTTGTGATCTTCGTGTCCAATAGTGTCTAGAGGCTTGACCAAAATGTGCTCAAGAATGTGCCATCTTGATATAATATAATGGTCTATGGGATGCCAAAATGTACCCATACTCATTCAAAGAAGAGTTTGGTAGTGTTCTCTATTGTGATACTCTTCTTAGAGGTCACCAATATAGCCATCTTAGAAAATCTGTCCATGACCATAAATAGACAGTCATTACCATGCTTGGTAGAAGGGAGCCTAGACATATAGTCCATCGAGATGGAATCCCACTGCTCACTAGGAGTAGGAAGAGGAGTGTATAGGCCTTGCTTCTTGATGGTTGGCTTGGTGATGGTGCAAGCAGTGCATGATATGATATATTTCCCAACATCAGGTCAGAGTTTAGGGCAATAAAAGTACTTTTGTAGTAAAACCACAGTTGTACCCACACCAAAGAGTCTTGCAACCACACTATAGTGCACCTCCCAAATTAGCTTCGTACGCTCACTTGAAGGAACAAAAGGGTGGCGTAGGTAGCATAATAATGCATCCTAGAGGTGGAAATCAAAAAATTTCTTGCTAGCTACTAGCATTTTCTATGTCGAGGAAAACTCTAAATCATTTTTGTATAGTTGTGGCCATCCATAGGTTTGGTGACCACAAGCGTTGAGAACAATAGTCAATGCTGCAACTGGGGGCTGGCTCAAGTAGTCTACAACATGATTGGTGCTACCCTTTTTGTATTTAATGTTCAAGTGGAATTGTTGTAGATATGTAGACCACTTCTAATGGCAATCATTCTACAACTTCCCTTGTGTTTGTATAAACTGAATTAGTTATCAGCGTGGATGACTATCTCCTTTGCCAGAATGTAGTGCTTCCATTGTCATCAAGCATGCATGATAGAATACATGTCTTTATCATAGGTGGGTTACTTCCGAATTGTATCGAAAGTGTCTCACTATGATAGGCCACTGGATGCTCATGATGGGTGAGGACTCCATAGTCAGAGGCATCTGTCTTGATTTCAAATGGTTGTTGCAGATATGAAAGTGTGAGTACCAATGCAAAGAAGAGGTAGTGCTTCAAATCAACAAATGCATTCTATTGGGATTGGGAGCAGGAAACTTTGTTTTTGCTCCACCCTTAGTAATCTGACATAAAGGCCAAGTGATATGGGATAATCCCAACATGAACCTTCGATAGAATTTTGCAAGGCCCAAAATGCTGCAAAGATCTATTAGAGTGGTCAGGCCTGGTCATTCCCGAATGATTTGGATCTTGGTCAGGTCCACATGCATGCCACACGCATCTATGATGTAACCCAAATATTGGACCTGCCTCATGTCAAAGGTGCATTTATCCAAGCTGGAACATAGTTTATGCTACTAGAGGGTTTGAAGGACCTGTTGAATGTGTTGCATGTGTTTTGCCCAACTCTTGCTAAAGATGAGGATGTCTTCTAAATAAACCACCATGAACGAGTTGGTGAAGGGATGCAAGATGTTATCCATTAGCCTCATAAAATTAGCAAGGGATTTTGTCCACCCGAAGGGTATAACCAACCATTAGAAAAGGCCTTCCTTGGATTTAAATTCAGTCTTCCATACATCGGTGGGCTTTATTGGAACCTGGTGATAACCAGACTCTAGATCGATCTTGCTAAAATACTTGACCCCCTTCAGTTTCTTAAGCAAGTCATTAATACATAGGATTCAATACTTGCTTCTGACAATGATTTTGTTTAATTCTCAATAATCAATGCATAGCCTTCAAGTCCCATCCTTCTTCTATAGAAGTACAATTTGGCTCCCACAAGGTGAGGAACTCGATCGAATGTGCCATTTATGCAACAATTCCTAGATTTTCCTCTTTATATCATCATTTTCTAGAATGGAGTTATGACGTATCAAATCGTTGGGTAGATGTGCTCTGGGAGTTAGATCGATTGAATCCTTGACCTGATAATGTAAGGTTACCCCTGTGGGTGAGGAGAATATGTCCGTGTATTCTTTGAAGACTATATCCACCCACTTTTGCTACATGGAGGAACCCTGCCCGAGGGCCATGGATGTGGGTATGGCCTTCCCCTTACTTTGAAAGTGAATCAGAAAGAAAACAAATTTCCCAGTCTGGGAGATGACCTTACTCATTGCTTAACAGAGATTAAAGAGATGATGGTAGGTGGGGTTACCTCTAGTATCCTGTATAATTTAGTACCCAAAGAAATAATAAAAGAGCGAGGTCTAGACTCATATACATCATATTTCTTACATAAGTATGGTTTTCCTAATAATACATCACAAACTTCAAGAGGAGCAACATCACATAGTACCTCATCCGTGAAGGGCTTGATGCAGTAGGAAAGGCCTGAGTGCTGGCTGATAAGGAGATCTCATCCTTGGTGAAGCCACTCGATGGTATGGCTATGAATGTGTAGCGAAGAACCCTTCACCAACATCTATGACTGGAATACGTGCTCCCCCTCTTCTAGGTCGTCAGGTTCAATCTTCTGTATCTTAGTGGTGGCCACACTAGCATTGGACTCCACGTAAATGATCTTCTTCCCTTTTTCATTCCCCTTATCAAGTTTTGGCTCAGAGTCATAACATGCGTTAGGCTTAAAATCCTTTAGCTCGACCATGAGTGAATTGTTGGCCTGAAACTCACTTATGTTGTGAGTGAAGCTCTTATGGAAATCACACCACCTTCCTGCGTCCTTCCTTGTCTTCATGGTGTTTCTCTTTTCTTGTAGTTTCGGCGGGTTTTCCCGGGTCACCTCACATTAGCCTCGCCCTTTACTCTGCCGTTTGGGGGTGTCATTCCCTTTCTTCAGATTCTTAGATCCAAAGTCTCACTTTTTTCTGTTTAAGCTTTTTCTTGATCTTGAGAACATATCACTATGTCGTGCTAAGTGAGGAGATGACTATGAACTACATCTCATCCTAGATGTACCTGTGTAGGTAGCCACGGTACTTGAGTACCAAATTTTTCTTAGAATCCTTGGTAGCCAACTTCGTGCAAATGGTGTTAAAATAATTTGTAAACTCTGGTACATCTTGGTCCCTTCCGAGTACAATGTGGTCCACTTTATGTATTTATCCTCATAGCTCCCGACAGGGTAGTACTGCTACTTGATGGTGTTGTACAATGAATTTCAAGTTGGTGTAGCCGAAAATAGTGAGGGCATGCTTTCATCCTTCTGCTCATAGTAGGTTTCCCACTAGTCCTTGATGTGGGAGACAACTTTGAGAAGCGAAAAAGTAGTATTTTCCCAGCTGGAAAAATCATGAACAAAAAATATCCATCTAATAGATTTAACCATTTATCTACAGTGTGTGCATCTATTTAACCCTCAAATATGTGAATGTCAAAGTTAACTTGTACCTTAAAGGGTGTGGCACTTCCAGAGTACCTACTGGAAGTAGATGCATTGTCGTTGGGTAGCTACTGAAGGATCTAGGAAAAGTTGTCTATCATCGCGTTCCTCTGTCACTCGAGCACTTCTTCGAGCAAGATTTTGAAAGGATCACCTGCCCCCTCATCTTTCTTTTTCCCCCATGGGACGTGATCGAGATTTGCGAGGCTAGTCTTGGAAAGGTCCGACCAGTTAAAGCCCTAAGTCCTTACATCCAGACCTCGTTGGGGACATGCAAAGGAAAATAGAGAAAGAGCAAGCCACTCTGATACCATTGATCTGAATTTAAATAGGAACATAACAAATTATAGATATAACCATAAATACAAAGATGCAGGAGAAATATCACTTCATTTCATTAATATCAAATACTGAAATTTGCTTACAAAAGAATGTAAATAAGACTAGCTCGGCCAATGGTAGCTTATCTCTTAGAAAAGATGTGGTGGCCACATGCCCCTGAACTGTGTTACAATGAGGCTCCAAGGCCTATTTATTATTGAGAAATAATTGAAAACCCTAAACATCCAGAAACCTAACCCTAGGAGATGGCCCGCTAAAACTATGGGCCCTCTTTGGCTAAATTGGTACATGAATTTATCGAGGTCATATCTTTTGCATATGATCTCTATTTGGCTATCATAATACCTCGTTTCGAAGATCTCAAAGAGTAGGTTAAAGAAAAATAAGCTATTTTATTTGTATGATAGTTGGTCTCTCTGTTTTCTCTAAAAATGTCATTTAGGGCCTCAAAACGACTTCAGAAGTTTATGACCCGAAAAAATGCCAAAAATAGTAAACTATGCTAAAATTAAGGAAACTAAAAACTGAAAGAGACAGTGTTGGGGGTCCAACTGGAATTGGAGGGCGGCCACCAATATCCACTTGGATCAGCAAGTGACAAGGAATATGGGACCTCATAGGAAGTTCAATACAACCGAGAGAGGCAATAGGTATCAGCTTAAGGAGAAGCAAAATAAAGGTGATGGAAGGAAACCTTTGAGGTGTTGGTGTTGTGTTGGAAAGAATCGTAGGAGGGATTGTCCATGACATCAAGGTGGGAGGACTTATATTGACAAATCTCAGGAGGTTTGGATAGTTGGAGATGTAGGCCATAGTATTCCTCGCATCTATGCAGTAGTGGATAATAGGTAGACATATCATCAAGCATCCATTATCAGGATGCAAGGCAAGCTTTATGATCAAGTTGTGTCTATTTTGATTAATCTTGAATCTAATTATAGATATATTAGTCCTGACATGATGGATCAGTGTCAGTGGAGTAAAGAAGTGCATGCAGAATCTTCGTTGGTGTAGTTGGCTAAAGGGACCAAAAGATGAGTTTAGCATTGGGTGAGATCTTTTGCAGTTCAGCTTAATGTTATGCCTACATCAACACATCTAAATTTTCTTCCTTTGGGATCATATAACATACTTTTTGGCATGGAATGGTTGTTCATTCATAGGACCAAGGTAGATTGTTATGAAAAGGTCATTGAGTGGCTAGATGATAATAAAGAAAAAATATTCTTGTAGGGAAAGAAGAATCCTACATTAGTGAGAATGGTTACAACTATGCAGCCAAAGTGCAGTCGCTGGAAGGGATGTGTACTATTTTTAATTAATATTTCTAGTGAGAAAGTGAAAGAGGATGAGGATGATGAAATCTAGAGGAGGTATCCTATTTTGCAGTAGTCTCAAGATGTGTTTCCTGCAGAGGTTATAGAGTGTCCTCCTCATAGAGAGGTATAAATTTCTATTGAGTTGATGGCATGAGAAACACCAACATCTAAGGCATCGTATATGATGAGTACTCTAGAATTCGTGGAACTAAAGTTGCAACTTAAACAAATTTCTGATAAGGGATAGATTAGGCCAAGTGTATCTCTATGGGGTGGTCCAATGTTGTTTATAAAGAAGAAGGATAGTACTTTTAGATTGTGCATTAAATATAGGCAGTTGAAGAAAGTGACTATCAAGAATAGGTATCTATTTCTATGGATTGATGATCTTTTTTATTATTTGAAGGGAGTTGTAGAGTTTTTGAAAATTCATCTAAGATGAAGTTATCATTAGGAGCACATCAAAGAAGAAGACATCGACAAGATGACATTCCATAGAGGGTATGGGCACAATGAGTTTGTGTTGGTTCCTTTTGGTCTTACCAATGCTCCAACTACCTTCATGTGTTTGATGAATAGTGTGTTGCACCCTTATCTGGATAATTTTGTGATAGTATTTGTTGATGACACATTGGTATACTCAAAGAATGATGAGACATATATAAAGAAACTAGCAACAATGTTGAGGTTATTGGGAGAGCATCAGTTGTATGTGAAGCTTAGCAAGTGCAGTTTATTTCATACTCATATTCATTACTTGGAATGTGTTACTTCTAAGGGATAGAAATGGATTAAAAAAATATTAAAACTATCATGGAGAAGTCAACATTGAGGAATGTTGATGAGGTCACACAAGTCATGGGACTAGCACGGTATTACAAGTGGCTCATCGGGAACTTCTCTAATATTTTATATCATGTCACATCTTTAACAAGGAAAGGGAAGAAATTTGAATGGAGCATTGAGTGTGCAGCTAGTTTTGAGCAGTGGAATAGGTTTCTTACAAATGCTCTGATTTTGAAGATTCTGGATCGTAATAAGGAGTTTATGATTTGTACAGATACTTTCAAGGAAGGACTTGGTGGATTCTTGATGTAGGAAGGGCAGGTAGTATGATATGAATCAAGCAACCTAAATGATCATGAGCAGAAGTCTATGACTCATGGTCTTGCGTTGGCAGTGATCAGTCATGCATTGAAGATGTGGAGACATTATCTCCTTGGCAAGAAGTTTATTCTGATGAGTGATCATAGTGGGCTGAGGTATCTATTTGACCAACCCAATATAAATGCCAAGAAATCTAGATGGTTGGCTACCCTTAGCGAGTTTTAATTTGAGATTTAGGTAAATCAAGGGCAAAGAGGACAAGGTTGCAAATTTTCTCGATAGGAGAGTGCAAGTGAGCCATATTTCAGTTGTGATCTCTTATGGGACATATTTACAAGAGTGGATCTTGCATGCGTGGTAACATGACGAGTGGTATCAACAACTAAATTAGATATTGTAATAATAGGTTGAAGGTGATAGGGATGAGCAGTATCAACTAATGACATATGGCTTTGTTAGATTTAAGAGCATGATCTATGCGCCTAATAATGGTGAGTTGAAGAAGCTTATCTTGAGACAGTTTCATGTCAAGACATATTGAGGCCACCTAGGGTGCTGAAAGACTTTCACAATTGTTAAGAAGTTCTACTATTGGTAGAACTCGAAGAAAGGGCGACTGAATTTGTTGGTAGGTGTTTGGACTGTCAAGGAGTGAAAGTAGAATGCAAGCACCCATCTAGTCTATTGAATCTTATTCCAATTCTAGAATGGAATTGGGAGGTCATTTCCATGGACTTTATTACAGAATTGACATGGACATCAAAGTATCATGATTCCATCATGGTTGTGGTTGATAGGTTGAGAAAGGAAGCTCACTTCATTTCAATGAAGTCTACTAATTCAACTAGTGAGGTAGCTCATATCTTCTTTAGGTGGATAGTGAGTTTGCATGGAGTTACCAAGAATATTATATCAGATAGATATGCCAAATTCACTTCAATGTTTTGGAAGGAGTTGTTTGCAGGAACATTGACAAATTTATCCTTCAGTATAACTTATAAGCCATAGATGGAAGGAAAACAAAGAGAGTTAACAAGATTTTTGAGGATATATTGAGGATTTATGTCATGCATCAACATAGGAAGTGGGATTAGTATCTTACACAATTGGAGTTTTCTTATAATAATTTGCATTAGGAATCCTTGAAGATGAGTCCATTTGAGGCTATCTATGGGTGGAATTTTAATACTGTTATCAACTCGAGTGATCCAGTGAATAGGGTAATGACTGGACTCAATATGTTGGCTTAAGTGGAATAGGATGTGTATGCTATTACAAGGAATTTGAAGGCATAATAGGACAAACATAAAAGTTCTGTAGATTGACATAGAATGTTTGAGGGGTTTCAAGTTAGGAAGCATGTGTATTTACACATTAATCCCAAAAGGGGATTTTTCAGGATTGGGTCATGTTGCAAGCTAGAACCTCAATATTGTGGGCCTTTTAAGATCTTGGAGAGGATTGGACCAATGGCCTACAAACTTGCACTACCACCAACTAATAAAGTAAATGATGTTTTCCATGTTTCATTGCTTAAGATATGTGTGCAGGATGTTGATAATGTGATTGATTGGTCTATATTGTAGGTGGAACCAGAGGGAGAGTCCCAACCAAATTTGCAACACATTTTGTAGCAGCAAGAACTCATGCTCTAGGATAGAGAAATAGATCAGGTTAAAGTGAAGTGGAAGCACTTTTGTCCCAATGAAGCTGCATGGGAGATGGCTAATCATATGTTGGCAATATATCCTTCTTTATTTGCTAGTTGAAGAAAATGAGTCATATATATATATATATATATATATATAATATATATATATATATATATATAGTAAATGTCACATCGAGTTGTGTTATAAAGCTCCAATAAGGGGTATGTGTCTCAATTTTTTCATATTGGTCATGGTTTTCAGGAGTTTGGTATATTATGAATATTGCATCAGGTTGTGCTATAAAGCTCCATAGGAAGAATCTTTTGATGTTCATAAGGGTCATAGAACATCAAGGATGGTGTGGCCCAAGGGGGAGGGGTTTGTAACAACCCTTGGTTGATTTTCATGTAAATAAAATAAACTAAGGTCATTGGACACATATTCCAAGTTGAATGGTGGGTAAAAATTGTAGTGGGAATCACTTGTAGTTTATTAATGGGTATGGAATTGACAAAGGAATAGAGGAAACAATTGGAATTTAATATGACAAATAAAGGAAAGTATAAGAAAAGGAAGATGAAGAGACACAAATATGCATGCAAAGGAAATTAGAGAGAAAATCAAGGAAAATGAGGAAAAAAGGAAAAAGAAAATGATGAGACTAGACATGAATGATAAAAAGGCATCAAAGAAATAGTACACAGATTTTCTTAGTTCACAATGTTTGACAATTTTTTGGATCAAATATTGTTCCTTATATCTATCTTACACTCTTTCACACTTATAACATTCTTGGAGCATCCTAGAATTCAGTTGGACATTGAGATAAGTAAGAAAATGACAACCAAAGGAATTGTGGAAAACAAAAAAAATGGTTGGATTAACAACTTCAACTCAGGTTCATTGCAAGTAACAAGTTTCATGTGTGATTTTCCCTATTGATATTTAGATCCATGGTACATGCATGTGGTTCTTTTATTATTTTTTTTTCATTGCCATGGAATTTTCCTCACTTGATATTGGTTTTAACCTTGCCTTAGCATTTCAGCTATAGCAATGATGTAGTGGGTTCTCTATTTTGATTAAACCTTAGATGGCTAGTAGGCTTGGATCCCAATTGAGGTGGTCTCAACCAAAATTCTCAAGGGTCAAGGGAAGGGATGGGATTTCTCCTAGAACTCGTGGTAAATGGTTGGAGAATGAAAATTCCTCTAGAGTTGGTGAAGGAATTTAGAGGCATTCAATCTTGTTTTGATGTTAATGATTTTTGGACCAATTTAGGTGAAGTCGTTGTGGTTAAGGGTTGTGGTGATTTGGCCTTTGAAATATGTGGTTGGTTCTATTTTGGTCTAACACAAATGATCCCACATTCACACTTGGAATATGGCATGGGGGTGATTGGTTGAAAGAGATATTTGGTTTAGCTCAACCTATTTTTGGGTGGTATGTGGAAGTACATGACTTGGTTGGATTTTTCATATGATTAATATGACCTATTTTCTTATTATGATTGATGAGAACATGTATTACTTATTATGTTGATCTTATGGTTGGTTTCTTATGGATTTTAAAATATTTGTATGTTAGTTATAGGCATAGTTGAATGATTTTCTCTTCTTATTGTCGGCTTAGGGGGTCTTGACCCAAGTTAGGAGTTAGTTGCACCAACCAACAAAACCCTACACTACTAGCCCTTTTGGCAACACGCCGCATAGCACAGGCTGCAGTCTCACCTAAAGCAATATGGGGGGATGCAAGAAGAAAGTTTCTACATCCAAAGACTAGTGCAATGTCTTTTAGTGCCTCAGATCTACCTTTACGTAGATCAATAAGATCTTAGGCATCACCTTTGCACTCTATTAAAATAGCCTCCAAACATTTGCAAAGGTCTACAATCGGTCCTCACAGATCTTTAACAGTGAATTTGCCTACTTACATGCATCGGAGAGTAGTCCTACACTAGTGTTCGTGTAGACTTACTTAAGTTATTAGTAAACATAAGAGAATTCACTAGAGTCTTGGTGAAAGTACTTATACGTGCATTGCATGCATCATTAACACTTATTCAAGAGAATCGTATAACATTCAATATAAATCACATCATTCCTCGACAACATATAACATCAATAGAGATAAACAGAAATACTTAGGGATTCTACAGAAAACTTTCTTTATTGATATTCAATTCAAGGTTACACACTCAAAACTTCCCCGCACACACAGCTGTAGGGTTCCCTGCACTTAGCTATGGACTCTACCTAGGACTTTGTGCACTTAGCTGAAGAGTCTTCCTTCTTTTATCCTACCTAGTTATCTATCTTCGCTCTTCTTCTTACTTACTTTGTTACTTCTTCCTTTCACTAAGACTCACTACTTATAGAATTTTTCATATAATTCCATGGTCCTCGGACCATTGATGAATCTCAAAATTGATTCAAATTTTATCCAAAACAAGGGGCTAATCCACTTTGACTCTTGTTTACCTACACGCTCTGCATCCACAAATTCTGGAGGCATTACATTATTTACAAAATTGTATAGAAAAATTACATTATTTTAGCCCAAACTAACCTATGGGACCCCATCCCAACAAGCCCCTAACACAAATATCATGACTCGCCCTCAAATAATTCTGTTAGTGCCGCGATATTACTACAAAGATCCCTGAGCTCCACCTGGACCATTGCAACTTTGGCAGCACTCTGCGTTGCTACTTGCTAAACCTCCTTGACCAATTTCTCCATGGATGGTCTTTCTACTTCCACCCTCATCATTTGCTACATATTTTTACAGTCACTTAAGCTTATCCTGAATGGAAGTCATGAGTTGGTATGCCTCCTCCAACCAAGGTTGCAGCTTGGCCTTTAGTAAGGCCTCCTTCTTCTATGCTTCCTCTACCTATGCTAATAGTTGTTTTCCTTCCTATAATTTGGCAAGGCACTGCATTGGTGCTATGGTGCAGTAGTCACCCTAACCTCATCATATTAGCACTATCTCTCCCTTACTTCTGTTTTCAATATCTGCAAGCTCAGGTCCTCCTACAGATTGGTCAGTAGCTCCATAGCCTGATCGAACAATGATGCACAGTCAGTGACTGTGGCATCCAGGGTTTCCATGCCTTCCTAAATTGCAACTTTGTGTTGCTCCCAGACCTCAGGCAGAGTTGTGGGATGAAACTTTAACTGCATCTCTACAATCTTCATGTTAAACTCAAATGTGACTCATCTAACTTCTACTTTACCCTCATGCACACCAGTGAATAGTTTTCTGATTTTGGCTTCTAGTTTTGCATCCTCTGGGATGTGAAGTTCATGCACTATCTTACATGCCTTTGCTACTGCTAACTCCAGATGTGAACTATGTGCCTGTATTTCCTCCTTTCCCTTTAGATCCCATGTCTTTTCAATGAATAATTGTTGATTCTTGACTTTAATTTCACTGACAGTGGAGAGTGCTCGATGCTCTTTGATCCTCAGCTCTTTGATGACTCGCTGGAGTATAGTATGTAGAGACTCAAGGGATAGAGCAACAAGCTTCAGTCTGTTGTGAAGAAGTGCATGTTGTTCAATTTTTTCAGTGCGGACTTACTCTTTAGGCAAGGGGAAGATTCTCACATCCTACAGCTAGACCATCTATGTGACTATACTCTTTCCTCATGCTAGACTGGCTTGCACACCGCTCGTCTTCCCAACATCTTCCTAGATTCTGGTTTCTTGGAGCTACAACTCTTGTAGATCCTTCTAAATTCCCCCTAATGTCTGCATGTATTGCTGCTCAAACTACTGCAACACTTCTATTTTGGTGTCCTAAATTTTATTGCCAATCTCATCGAGATAGCCCTCTATTAATACCATGTGATCAACCCATGTTCTATTAGAATTCTGCTTCTTCCATGTTCCACCTTGTTTCTCTTTGCCACGTCTTTTCAAAATAAATTGGGTGCTCTACCCATCATCACCTCCTCCTCCCTTGCCTAAATCTCTTCTTCCTTTGTCTCTAGCAAAGGCGACTTATCATCTTTCTATGACTCATGCTTCTCTGATTCCGCCTGCTCCTTAGCAGTGCATTCCTGCTCTATGCGAGCCTTTTCTATGACTTCCTTCCTTTTCTTCTCTACTACGATCTGCTTAACTTTCTTAGTGGACTCCTTTTCTTTCTGTGCATTAGAACTCTCTGCACCCGTGCTTGTTCGAGCATCTAAGTCTGATAGGGTGTGACACTTTGTAGGCCATTTCACTACAACCTCCCAGAAGTATGTTTTTGACACAAAATAGGGCAAATGGTGCCATTTCTACTTTGTATCCTTCCGCGCTTGCATATGGATTCTGTGGAAGTCAGCCTTGAACGCCGTGTAGGCTGACAGCTACATAAACAAGGTTGGGGACAACCTCAAACCCTGACTAATCACGATGTGGAGATCCATTTTCAACATACTCCAAAATATCTTCGTCTCTATGATTCACATGGCATCCTTTGTATACCATAAGAAAGAGAATTGTGTTGCCTCTGACAATCCTTCCTTGAGTGGAGAAAATTGGCTATCCTCTGATAATCTCTATGTAATGAGAAAAATTGATAGCAACAACCATGCATAGTGGAACAACTTGGTTTTGTCCTCGGATCCTAGGTAGTTTGCTAGGAACTCGTCGCAAAGATATCTTGCCCAATTAAATTGCATGCCCTTCGTGCACTACACAGCAAGGGAAACTATGCGTGCTGGAACTTTGGTCGCATGAAAATTTCTCATCACTTTCCTTGCTAAAATATAGTTAGCAAATTAAATTGTCAAGTCTATGATGGAAAAAATAGAATACCCTCATGACTTCTTGAGGAGGACATACTCCCTCTTCATATTTTCTGCAAGATATTTCTCCCTATTCTTCCCTCAAATATCATTAACAGGGTTCACACCTTTGTAAGGTAGCCATGTGAATCTGTGAATTAGCATGTCGATGATGGGATAGGCTCTCCTAGCCAGAAACACCTGTCATGCACTAGTGTGAGGAGCTGGCACACACATATAGTATTAATGGAGGTGCGGTGATAGTGTGGTACCAATACTAGATTGAGAAACCTTGATTACTCGAGACCACAGACCCACTCCTGCATCTCTAATTCCTTAACACATTTCTTCATAATAGACCTTCCACATATATTTTTCCATCGCCAAATGTGGAAATTTAGCTTGGTCCATGAGGTCCCACTCCTCCATTTCTAACAATGAGATCTGCGCGAGCCAAGGACCTTCAAAAGGGACATGTTCAGGTAGTAGGGGCATGGATACTGTGAACTTCTCAGTATCTGGGTTAGAGGGATATACGTAGGTAGCCTTGTCATAGGTTCCACCCCTTCAACATCAATGTCCTATGTTACTTGGAATTCTTCCCCATCCAGGTGCACTACTTTCTTTGGCTTCTTGTATTTCTTCTACTTGGCCTCTGTTTTGGTATGCTTTCTTGGGGATGCACGCATTGGTACCAAATTTTTCTTCTTTCCCTTTGGTGCGAGTTTCTTTTCTTTCATCATAGGTTGTGTTTCTTTTGTCATGGTTTGTTTTTGCCTGGGAGACCTCGACACAATGGGCACTGTAGGTGTAGCCTCTACACTTGATACCTCTGAGCTCAGGGCTTTGGCAGGGTTGGTGGTAGTCATTCTTTCCATAAAAAACTCATGGGCTATAGGAAAAACATTTTCCTTTGATTGGAATTCTTCCCAGAATGCTCGGACCATAGACACCAGACAACGAAATTTACCAAAAAATCTTAGAGCACGAAGTGTTCTCTATTGGAATGGCATGCGTAATTTATAAGGGTTTTTGAATTCAAATCCAATCATTCCCCCCAATTGTTGACAATAAATGTTGTTTTGGTGGCATATCTTAAGATATTTTTGCCTTAATTGTTGCCATCCCACCCCACTTAACCGTCTTCTAGCTGTCAAGTCATGAACAATAACTCCAATTGTCATTTCCCCATTGCACTACACAGTGCCTTCCTCCATGGCATAGCTTCATGGGTTGCATCTTTTTCGCTCTTTGCATAGCCTCCTCGCTATGTTATCCTCAAAACTGGGCAGTGTAGTTTGTAGTGTCACGTTTTCTTGAAGCCACCTAGAGCACTAATACTATCCTATTGCCATATAGTCATTGTGCAGGATCCCATGTATACAACTTCAGCTTGCTCCCATTCTCTCTTCCCTAGAAGGGTTCCCCATTCAGCTTCGCGAGCTGGATTGTGCCTCCAACAATAATTTCCTTAACAATATATAGACCTAACAATGCATCCAGAATTTACCTAGAAATTTAGTGAATTTACTATCATATAATAGGACAAGATCATTTACCTTGAATGTGTGAAGCTTGATATGGAAATCATGCCACGCTTTTTCGCATTCCTTATTTACCTATTGATGGAATCATCCCAAAAGTCAATCTTCTTCGAGCTTCATTAGATGCATGAGTCATTCCTCCAAGGCCTCATGATCTAGCATATCTGTCAAGACTTCTATGCGTAGAATAGGCACAATGTACTCTATCGACATTACTGTTGCGACCCCATATACTAATCTGAATAGTGTTTTCCCTGTCAGCTTCTTACAAGTAGTCATATAAACTCTAAGTATTGTAGGTACATGCACTTCCTAGTCATTTCAGTGCATGTTGCAGATCTTCATCAGCGCATTCTCCAAAATCTTATTAAAGGCTTTAGCAGTTCCATTTCCCTACAGGTGATATGGTGTACTTTTCTAGTGGTAGACCTGGAATTATTTAATCGATGCACTGATTATTTTGTTCAGAAAGTGCGTACCCTACCACTCATCAACACTTTGCTACTGTAGCCCCTCTACAATCCTTAACCAACTATGCTTCTGCCCATATGGTTCGGTATTCTGTCACAGTGATAATATAGCATGCACCTATTTTCTTTCCCAGGTGCTCAATTAATCCAACAAAAATTAATCACCCACTTCTTAAATGCCTGCAAGGACACGTGAGGATGTAGTGGTAACTCATCCCTTCATGAGGGTCTACCATTTCTCTGACATGCATTGCATGCCTTACAATACATCATGGAATACTGGTGCAATGTTGGCCACCATATACCTGTGCGCAAAATCTTCTAGATAGTTTCCTTACCTGCATAATGGCCTCTCGTAGCTCCCACATGAGCTTCAGTGGCAATTCTATCCTACTCAAAGTTGGGCACATATATTCGTAATATTTCATTGGCCCCCATTTTATATAAATGTTTGGCAATGACTAAAAAATCGGTCGTGTGCACTACCAATTCCTTTTGTTGTTGACCTGTATACCCTTTCAGTGTCATCCCCATAGTCATGAAGAGAATAATGTCTGCAAAATGGTCATCTGCTACACATCATAAAGAGATGTGCATCTAGAAACCCTTCCTCCATATTATTAGTCCCTTCTGTTATTTTGATCCACGAGAAATGTTCAGGTCCTGCATTTAGCCTCCCTAGCTTCACAGTGACTTCAAAGTCATACTCCTGAAACATTAGCAACCATCTGTAGATCTGCCACCCCCCCAACATAGGCTTGTTGACCAAGTATTTCAAGGAAGAATGATCTGTGTACATCTTGAAGTGCCCTCCTAACAGATAATGCCTGAATTTTTGCAGCACTCAGTCATTGAATAATTTTTCTTGGCCTTCGATAAATTCCTACTTGTGAAGCCTATAGGATGGCCAATTTCTCCTTCCCCTGCTCGTGTTAGCAATGCACCCAATGCAATACAAGAGGAATCCACCTATATGTGAAACAATTTTTTCCAATCAGGGAATACCAAGATTGATGTTGTGACCATTTTTTCTTTTAACAAATCTAATTTGTGCTGACAGTCTTCATTCCAATGGAATGTTGCGTCCTTCTTTAGAAGTTTCTCCATGGAAGTAGTAATTTGAGCATAAGATTTGATAAATTTTCTATAGTATCCCATATGTTCCAGCATAGCCTGTAGCTTCTTGACATTCCTCTAGGCCTGTAGATTCACAATTACTGCAATCTTTCCAGGGTCCACCATCAATCCTTGCTTGCACACCACATGACCCACCAAGATCCCAAAAGGAACACAAAATATGCATTTTTCAAATCCAGCATGATCTGGTACCTATGACATGTATCCAACATCAGGCACAGACTTGTGACATAGTGCTTCACTAATCCAAACACTGTCCAATCATCAAAGTATAATTCCAAGAACTTATGAATGAACTCCTTGAATGCTAAGGACTATGCAGGAAAATATCTCAAGCACATTCTTAAGCCCAAACAATGTCATGGTGTATTGAAAACAACCCCATTCCATCACAAAGGTTGTTTTTCTCGTATCCTCTAGCATGATCTTTATCTGATGATACCTAAAAAATCCGTCAGTAAAGGAATATTCCCCCTACCCTCCAACATTGTCTAATACTTCATCTGTAAATGGTGTCGGGAATGGGTCGTGAAGGCACGCATCATTAAGCTTCCGCAGATCTACGTAAGTCCTTATGTCTCCTTTTTGTGCCTTCTCCTAAACCACCATCTGGCTCACCCAGTTAGATTCTAAAACAAGTTCTATGATGATTGCCTCCACCATTTTATCTAGCTCTTGGCAAACCTTTTCCTTGTATCTAGGATTAAGGTGGTAAGGCCTCTATTTAATAGGCTTCCTGTCCGACTTCAGAGTGATCTTCATAACACCAAAATAATAGACTATGCCCTTTAAATATGAAAGCATGGTATGGAATAGATCCTGGTATTCGTGGAGTAACTCAACAACTTTATCCATTGTAGCATCATCCCAATAATCTCCAATGTTCACAAACTTCGGTTCTTCTTTAGTGCCAATGTTTACCTACTTTGTCTTCGAAGGTGCAGAGATGTATGGGTTTTATATTTGTGGGACATTGAATTCATGGTGCCCTTCTACCTCTGGAATATTAATGTTTCTAGGATCTCCATCTTCCTCTTCAGTGTCAGATTATATCATTCCAATGCATGATGCAGCTGGGTGCTCTAGTCTTGTTGGGTCCATTCGATAGGTTCATCAACATTCTGAAGATAACCACATTAATTTCTTTTGCAATTCATCGATGCTTGCAAAGCCATCTTCAAGGATAAAGGTTAATAAGAACCCTTCCTTCAATACGTCCCATTCTGTGATGCCATGGCGAAGCTATGTTTCCACATATCAGTTCATGGGAATGGTGTCCAAGGTATGGAAAAATATGTGTACCCACCCTAGGTGCAATTTTGTTCCCCATGCTTTAGTCCATATCGCTAGTTGATTGCGTGGATTGTCCCTTTCATTATTTTTCTCAGTCATTCTGGTGTTAGCACACTAAAACCATAGCTTCATCATTCTTCTCTAGTCTCTCCATCCAGCAAATCTATCCTTATGCATACCCCACCATCGTGCCGGCATAGTGCATAGTGCCAGCTCTAGTGCTTGGAGGCAATGATCCTCAGGGACTTCACACTCAAATTCATCCGAAAACAGATCTACGTCAATTAAACCATCATAATAGGGTAATTTCCTTACCTCCAATGAAACACAGTGCAATGACTTCATCATGATATTGCATCACAAGGTAGACACATCATATAAGTGATTTTGCCAATGTTCTAACTCTTCATCTGAATCAGAGGTGTAGGAACTCTCTCGGTCCCATGAAATCCCATATGTCATCAGATTGATCAAGTCTTGATCTCACATTATTATTTTGTAGATTTAATCGAGTTCATCATGACTCTCTTCATAATCACAAACTGGTCCAGTATATCATGCACCTTCTGTAGGGTCCAATGGTACTATATCCCAAAGCGACTTCATCTCAAATGACATTGTCCTATTCTTCAAATTAATGACACCATTCATATCAATATCCCAATCAATTCCCAAGAGCACGGGGTAGGTATTACTATCATCAACGATTTATATAACTTCAAACTCTACTATTGTGCTTGCACCTTCAATATCAACTGTTATGCCATATAACTGCCCCATGTAGATGATTTTCCACTGGTTCATCATTTTGAGTTGAATCCTTGACCATTGTAGCATAGGCCTTCCCATCCTTTCCCATGTTTGTTTTGGTACTACGTTGGCATTGTACCCCAGATCCAAAATGACCCGGTCCATCTCATAATCACCTATCTGCCAGTGAGGATCATCTTGCGTCGTGTTCATGCCTTATGTTTTCCAACCTTTCAGACTACGCAGTGTCCATTAGGGGCTTTCTCTTTGCTGGAACATTTGTTTATTAATACATGCAGGCCCTCCACAAACTTGTTATTGAGCAGTAGTTTCATGCAAATCTCAAAAACATTAGTGAGTATAGAGGGATCAACCTTTGTAGGCACACTTATTCTTACACCTTGTCCTGGATTCCTGAGGTGGACTCTTTTGCGAAGCTCTTCTTAGCTTCCATAAATGTTTCCTGAACATGATTCAAATCAAAGCCGACTTCTTTCTCCAGTGCTTTGTAGAGCCATCCTTCTTCTTTAGGATATTTACCCTTATCAGCACCAATCGTAATTCCACTTCTTAGAACAATGTTAACACTTTGATCTTATTCGTCAAGCTCAACCCTCATCATTTGTATATTTTGCATACGTTCTTGAGGCTATGTTTTCTTCTCTTGCATATTAGCTATCAACATTGGGAATTCTTTGATAGTATGGTCAAATTGTCTGCAGTATTGATATGATGGGTGTGTAGGATTCCAGTACTCTCGCACATAGGTGTGTAGGATTCTAGCACTCTCACACATAGTGCCTTGGATGTCTGAAATTATGGCAGATAATCTGACTGTGACCTCTACCAAGTCCTCCTCCTCTACGGCCTGTCCTTGACCCTGATATCCTTCGCATGGTCCTCCAGCACATTGATCTAGGGGCCGAGTTTCTTCTTGCATTTGGTATGTAGGAGTCCTTTCCATCATCAGCTCATAGCTTTGAAAATGGCACTCACCATATCCCACATAATTGTAGAAGTTATAAAACAACTGTTGGGGTGTATAGACAAAATTTGGAATTAAATGGAAATTTTCCTTCGCATGTTGTCCAACAACTTGACAAATATCACACCATAGCACAACCCCCATGCTTGGTCCTATTGGTGCTTATGGCTTTAGGAGAATTGGTACTCCTCCTGTAACATAATTCTCGTATACTGGATAGTGATATTTATTGTGACCTTGTCCCTTACACCTCAAACACCATACTTCTGCGAGTACTTTTGGTTTAGCCTCCTTCTCTTTCTTCAAACTCTTTAACTATAGGTGTAGCCTTGCTAACTGTGAGTATATCTATTGTACCCCTAGGTTCATATACTAAATAGGTGATGCATGCAGCCTCATTGCAATTCTAGGGCTTTATCCTATGTTTCTATCTTCTACTTTGACAGAGAAATTCTCAAAAGGGGAAAAAGCGATGTAATAAACCAGTCGTGATGCTAGATATCTATGATCTTTATGTTAGCTTCTCTGATTTGACACTTCAACCTATGATCAAATTCCCAAGGCATCTCATCAACCCTCATCATGATTTATTTAAATCCAATTAATAACTGTGAGTCAGACTTAGGCTTACTAAACTTTTTGTTTAAATCCTCCTTCGTCTCTGCTGGCATTGCAAGAGGATTATCATAACTATACTTAATATACCAAGTTAGCATGCGATCCTGCAAAGTGGTAACCAATTGTGTATTCTTTATATTGCCATTATTAACCTATTGCACTATCCATACAACATTTGCAACAAACCAAAACTGCTCTGCATATTCACTCCCTATGCCTTTGAAGACCGACATCTTCATTGCATTTTCCATGTTGAATGGTGGTGGTGGAGGTGGAGGTGTGGGTGAAGGTGTATGCGGTGGAGGTGGAGGTGGTGGTGGAGTTGAAGGATGACTTACTCGAGGAATCTACTGAGTGATTATCTGAGCATTGCTCCATGGTGTACTCTTCTCTACCCCTTTGTCGTCACTTGAAGGGGGTCCAATCAATGGGCTATATTCCAGTCCTAGTCCTCCGCGATTTCTTAAGATTCATCCACTTCGTGTAGATCCGATCATCAAGGTAATGGTGTCACCCATTTTTCACATAACAACATCTTAATCCAAGTATGCAATGATCTTAAATACTTTCCTTGCGGTCCTTTGAAATTTTTTCACTCTGCTTCGCTATCGCTGACTGAGGTATCAACTGCAAATTCTATAACAAATCCTCCTATAATTCGATCGAGCCAGTGATTGACAACCTATACGATCTTTTTTTTAGGGGCTTCTAATTGTCACACTAGTTCTTGAGTCCACACTATAGGATTATCGAGCTTCCCCCTTCCTTGGCTGTCTGTAAATTTAGCCTACCATTCATACATCTCAATGGAGAAGGTGTAAAAGAATATCTCGTGTATCTCCATATACAAATACCTGTTCAACCACTCTTCCTTTGACAAGTGTGGATTCCTATTTTCTTACATCATGAAGTCGTGAATTCTTCTGATCCAACCACTTTTCAATCTCTTTCTTGGTTGGATTCCAATGATGCGAAATCACACATCACTTTCAAGCAGATCCTAGTCTCAGCAACAAAACCATTTATTGGCTTAGGGTGTCCTAACCTAGGTTTGGAGTTAGCTACACCAACCAACAAAACCCTACATTAGTAGCCCTTTCGGCAACAACTCGCGTAGTGCAGGCTGCAATCTCACTCAAAGTGTTATGGGGGGGGGTGCAAGAACCAAGTTTCTGCATCCAGAGACTAGTGTGATGTATTTTAGTGCCTCAAATCTTCCTCCGTGTAGATCAATAAGCTCTTAGGGCTCTCCTTTGCACTCTATTAAAACAACCTTCAAATCTTTTGGAAGCACTATGATTAGTCCTTGTGGATCTTTAATAACTAATTTTCCTACTTATGCACATCAGAGAGTAGTCCTACATTAGTGTTCACGCAAACCTACTTAAGTTATTAGTAAACATAAGAGAATTCATCAGAGTTTTCGTGAAAGTACTTAGACATGCATTGCATACATCATCAACACTATTCAAGAGAATCGTGTAACATTCAATTTGTATTCCACAAAACACATCATTCATTGACAACATATAACATTAACAAAGATAAATGAAAACTTAAGGTTACATACTCAAAACTACCCTGTGCACATAGCGGTAGGGGTCGACGCACTCAGTTGTGGACTCTACCTAGGCCTCTACGCACTCAGCTGTAAAGCCTTCCTTCTTCTATCTTACCCAGTTCTCTATCTTTGCTCTTCCTCTTACTTACTTTGTTAATTCTTCCTTTCACTAAGACTCACTACTTATAGACTTTTTCATACAATTCCATGGTTCACGGACCATGGGTGAATCTAAAAAATGACTCAAAACTTATCCAAAACAACAGTCTAATCCCCTTTGACTCCTATATACCTACGTGCTTTGCACCCACAAATCACAGAGACTTTACATTATTTACAAAATTGTATCCAAAAATTAGGTTATCTTAACCCCAAACTAACCTAAGGGACCGCATCGCAACACCTATGGATCTTGTTCAAGATTTGATTAGTTATAGACTAGTTAATTTATGCATGGGCTAAGAATTATCGTTGCACTTAGCTTGAGATTTCATGGAGAGTTTTAATGATTCTCTGGTGAAGTGAAGAAGATCATGATTAGATATGCATTCATGAATTGTAGCTACTATGTTTACCATATGTTTGATGAAATGTATACAATGTATTAGAAATGTCTTGTACAAAATATAACTTTATTATTGATTCATTATACCTTTGATAATCCTAAATTGGATTTTGGAAAATTGTGGGTTGTTCTAGGAAGTCACGTTTAGGCGAGCCCTAGAAAAGTGGCATGAATCTCACAACCACACCCTATGAATTGAATAATTTCAGTTATAACCACATGTAGGAAGGCTCATGAGTGAAATAGAGCCTTCCAACCGCATGTGTATTTTTTCAAGCCTATGGTTGGGGTGTAAAGACTAAGAAGTGAATGTCCCAACTTAAGGATTTACCAGCAGTGGCTATTTTCAAACACCTTGGTGATTTGATGTCCCTGAGGAGATGCAATATGTTTCTGGTTAGTAGATCCCACCTCCATAATTGGAAATTACAGGTTGAGTCATGTCATAGTAAAACTCAACTGACATTTACCCTCGAGATCTCATGAAAGAGGGTAAATGTGGGATGGGGTCGTTACAAGCATCATTCTTCATACTTGACTAAGATTTCTTCATTTCATTCCTCCATTACTGATGTTCATCTACATCTCCAAAGGGCTAGCTTTCATCCTCAATGAGCTCCATCATATAAGATGCATAACTAGAATACGTTCTATATCTCTTACTTTTTCTAAAATTTCCCTTAACACTTGCATGTCACTAATCCTCTTGTATAAATTTTCTCAACCAAACAGGTCTCTAAAGAGTTTCTTGAATAAAAAAATGTTGCACAGGGTCAATATGTCCTTCAACGCATCATGAATATATTTAGGATCTTGAACATTATTAACTGTTGATATTTCCTAAAATATTGGTGTCTCTTCCTCATCAAAATCAATCAAGATATCTTTAGATCTCTTGTAATCTACATTTTCATCGAATATAACATCTCTACTTACTTAAATATTCATATCCTCTTTAATGTAGATTATTTATGCTTTTGATGAAGCACTATAACCAACAAAGATGCATTTTTTACTTGTAGGATCCAATTTCATCCTCTTGTCCTTTGGGATGTGTTGTAGCAGCTACAATCACCATCCAAATTTTTCCCTATGCTTCAATTTTGGAGCCTTCCTTCTTAACCACAACAACTCATCTCACACTGATCTAGGTATTCATGCTCCAACTAAGACTTATATTTTTAGTTTGGCTTGTGTTTTCCTTAATTAGTTGATTTTATAATACACAAGTTTATCTCCTAACCTAGTCCTGCAACAGTTTTGGGCTTACACCTAGAAACTATTCAATCCTTGAGGGAAACTAACCTTGCTGATGGGAATTGTGTAGTCCTAACTTCTAATGAGCCTTGAGCTTAACAAAAATGTAGTCATGAGGAGGAAACCCAACACTTAGCCCAAAAAAATTTCAACCTTCGTTGAGCTAAAAAAATGTGCAGTGCAGTGTGCCAGAAATTTGTTGAGTTCTCAGAATTGCATTGTCTTTCTCAGCAGTGTGGATGTAAAGTTTCCTTGGAAGAGGAAAAAAAAAGAATCCCTAAAAATTAGGGGTCTATTTTTAGAATCCTGAAGGAGGAACATGGACTACTTTTAGAAAATTCTACTAAGTGTCACTTTTCCCTTGATTTTAGGCATGCACGTCATAAACCCAAATTTATCCAAATATATTTAATCAACACTCTTAGAACTCATTTTCACATTCGATATTGTAGCTCTAGCATTCCCAAGGAGATTAAAGAACCTTCGGTGTGATCATCATCGCTTTTCTCGGTGAGTTTTTCTTTTATCGTCTTTTGTCATATTTTGTCACTTTTTTGTCACTTTTTATTGTTTGGCATATGTGAGTGTTATTTCACCTGTTTCTCTACATGGTTGTTGAAATTCTAGCTTGTTTTAACCTGTAGAATTATTTATTCAAGTTATAGATTTCCTTTCCCATGAGTCGCATGAGTTTTCCTATTTTTGCACCAATGGTCATCATTGTGGCGACTCTCCTCACATATTTCGTTTTCCTTTGATTTAATCAATTACTGCACTTGATTCACGTGAAAGCATCAACACTTGGTCATATATGCACTTAGATTCACACTATCTCTTAGATCCACTTGTTTTTCACACTTCCCTTGTGAAAATCTTGGCTTCCCTTGGCAATATCTCACTTTTCATAACTAGTACTACACAATATGGAGGCTCAAGCCAAAAGCTTGGCCTATGGAATTGAGTAGATCATAGCCTAAGCTAGATCCAAATACACACTATGTAGTTCAAGGAGCCAACCTCTCAACTTGGCCACTGAGACTAAAAAATGCATAGCCTCTTCCGAGACTTTGCCTAGATTGAACTACACATTGCACAATTCTGGTCATCAATCTTCAACCTTGGCTATTGGAACTTTGTAGTGCATAGTTCCCACACTCAACGAGTCACCCCTGTCAAGAAAAATTGTACAATCCCTCACATCTAGTGTCTGGCTTACTGCTTCAACTTTCCTTGACATTTTTTTACTTTTAAACTGACATTTTCTTGCCATGAGTGTCCTCTCAGTCACACAGGTACAACAATTATTTATAATCTCTCAAGCAATCACAGTTAACATGACATCTAAGAGAGATACTTCAAAGGAAACAACTAGAAGCAGTTGAGTAGACATCAGTTGATTTACTAGTATATCCAGATACTCAGTTTCTCATTGAGAAAGGAACAACATTGACATGGAAATAGATAAAAGACACTTTTGCAAATGACTTTGACACAGACTTAGAGGATGGGTAGGTTTATCTTATTATCTGAATGTCTAGGCTATACAAGGTTTCATGGAGGTACCCTGCACTTTTGTGTGCATACATCATCAGCTGGATTTTCTAACATACAGATGAAAAAACTATGACATTGACCAGTTCTGGTAGGCAAAAGCTTTCCACATTTAGGGAAAAATATTTCTAGCAGATGTATCACTTTCCTGAGCCAATGAAGCGCATGGACTCACTTTTCCATGCCACCGAAAACTATCCGAATATAAGAGACATTTTCAAGCATTGGGTGAAAGGGCCATTGATGTTTAGATAGACACCCACCCATGTGTATGGGACAATGTCCCTCAGGAAGGCTTACCAGTTCTTGATCATATTTTCTTGTAGATTATATGGTCAAGAGGGCTCAAAAAACTTTCCTCAAGGGTGGACAGTCTTACTAGACCAATTGGTGAGTGATTGGAGGTCATGCAACTGGTCAGATCTGTTGGATCAAAAGTTGAAGTCCCATGTGGCTAAGGCTCAAAATCTTCCCAAGGATGAGTGAGAAAGGTTCTATATGTCCGCATACTTACTGGATGTAATATGTGAACAATAAGAGTTCCCTGGCTTGAACTAGACATGAACACCATGAAAGACTTCTGTGAACATCTATTGTGAGTTTCTTTTAGACTACAGTTATCAAGGAGTAATGGCATAGCTAATTGACCACTTTATCAGCCTGCTATACAAGCTTATATTTAAACAAGATCCACCTTGCATGTACTGAGAAGAAATGGAGGTGATAGTAAACATTACAAATGGGTATTCCTCACCAGGTGGAACCTTAATTAGCATTATTGGTAGAGAGAAGCCTTTGCATGTCTTACCAAGGTATGCGAGTGAAAAAATGATCATGCAAGAAGTATCATACCACTTCACTACAGGGTTGTCAGCTACATTGCATAGGAAGAAGAAAGTGCCATAGCCTACTTTTCCTTTGTGGATTCGATTATACGAGATCAAGAACTTTAAAGTTGCAGATGTTGAGGCTAAGGACATAGTGATATTCAAGTTTGACACCAAGGACTTTAATCTATATGATACCCACAATATTTTCAAGGACAACTGTATGAAAATTTAGTTTCTATGGATTAGCAGGGCATTTCATTAGTCAGAGGAGGATCCTTGGAGGTACTACTACAATGGCTTTAGACTCAATGAGTTGGTAAGTATAGCAAGGAATTTGAAGGTAGCTCCATAGATAGTAGCAATTCTAGAAGAAACAACAACAACAACAATAGTAGGCAGCAACCCCATGCAGGAAAAGGGAAAGAGGAAGATTTTTGACGATCCAAAGGGAGAGGAAAGCTATAAAATGAAGGAAAATATTGTTATTGTGAAGGAATCTTTAGAAACATAAGAAAATACGGAGAAAGAAATGAAGAGATTGGAGTGGATGAAGGCATAAAAGCATAGGTTGAAGGACAAAGAATTGAAGCTACAGGAGATAGAGAAGAAGCTAAAGGAAGGTAAGGAGTTGAGAAGGAGAGAACGAGAAGACAAGTAGAGGAAAGAATAAGAACAAAGTCAAGACGTGATGATGAAGGAAACAATTTCTATATGGGTTGAAGATCTAGAATAGAAATCAATTGAGGAGGAAGGTGAACAGATACATGATCAGGAGCTTGCTCAACTCATTAAGCAATTAATTGAAGTGACAAACATGGAGTTGGAATAAGATCCACAACATGAAGATGTTGACGTGATGCCAAGAGAAGTAAAGGTGATCCCTTAGTCTCGACCACCTCTAGTAGTAAAGCCAGTCCTAAGTGAGCAAGGAGATTTTGTTCTCCTTAATGATGATCCAATTATGGATGTGTACAATCTATCATTTGATGAGTTCCAGAGGAGGATTGTAGAGGTGCGGAGAAAGAACTTTCCAGATGATCACACATCATCTACATTCATCAAAGAAAGGATGATAGTGTTGGACACCAGGGATCATCCAACTTCCATTTCGAAATCCATCTTGTCCTACGCAGGAGCAACAAGCTCAAATTTTTAGTATTTGACGACCAAGAATGAGCAACTAGAAAAGAGCTTGCAAGATGCTAGGCAAGAGGTAGAACAATTCCAAGAAGTAGTGAAGAATGTAGTTTCCACATTGGGGGAGATGAGAACAGAGATACTTGTTGAAGTATCAACAGTTGGAGAAATCATGTGGAAGCTCTATGAAAAATTTACCATCGTGCATAAATCAGTTTTCTATTTTCATGGCCTACAATAGCAGAGAAAAAAGTTTGTTAAAACTCTCAAAAGCATACACGATGCCATTGCTTATGTACACAAGTGGAAAATGTGGTTCAAAGGGGACTTGACTTAGTGAAGAAGATGAAGCCATCGATAGAGCTAGAGAAAGTAAAGGTTTGAATGTTGCTTCAGAACAATAAGCAACTTTCCTCATTCATTGGTGCCATATTGGCCTCATATGTACAATTGTACAATAGTTTGGATGTCTTGGTGATAACACACTAGCTCCTATCAATCAGTTCCCTCACTAAAGCTAAAGCCAAGAACCCTATCTGGAAGGAGGTCTAAGAGAACTTGGAGCAGCTAAGATAGAAAGACACTAGGGAATACTTGGAGTTGAATACACATAACATGTAGAAGTTTATTAGAAGTCCCGTCATAGTCAAAACAATGTTTCTCATGCTTCAAACTGAGTTGGAAATAGGTTCCAATATGGTGTATCTAGATGCCATGTAAGCTCGAGTCCGCTTCCAACAAGATATTGTTAATAAGTTTGGGGACACTATCATAGAGTACTAATCTTAGCCCCAATATGTAACCGAGTAGCAACAAGTGGAGGTTGTTGAGCTAGACTTTTCCCAAACACCAGAATCATAGTGTTGTGTCTTGTTAGGTTGTCTCTACACTACTTTGTCTTATATTGGTACAGGTGGAAGATTTAATATTATTTGTAATTATGTTGTAATTGAAATTCCAAGTGTCAATATTGGAATATGAAAAGTTACCATGTAATGTAATGTGCCATTTTGTGAAGAAGCTGAAGAGTCATGACGATAGTCCAAAGGTCATAAAGAGGAGTTCAAGAGACACCCCTGTTGTTATAAATAGAACCTCATAACTCATAGAACACACTTCTGGGAGCTAATATTTTGGCTAGGCTTAGGATTAGAAAGAGCTTGGGAGTATTGTGAAGTGCCTTGGATTCTCCATAGTGGAGAGTGTGCATACTTCTTTGGAGGAGCATGTGTTCTTGAATATAATGTTCCACTATTGGGGCTAGTGGTCATCAATGGTGTATGTATGGATGGAATTTTCACTTATAATAATAAAATCAGAGCTAGCAGAATTTCATGCATATATTGTTAATGTAGTAGGACTATTCTTGTTGTATTGGGAATGTATGTTATTTAAATTACACATATGCTTATGAACTAGTTTGTTTGCATTTGTACGCAAATTTTATGAATGCGTGTTGTTAGATTAACTCGTCACTTTAACATGTGGGCTATTCTGCATGTTAGATTGTGATTTCATTTCGTTCGTGTGTTCCTTTTGAAGATGAATACTATTACAAGCTTCCAAGGGGTGCACTTCATTTTCCCTTTGTGTGTTGGAACCTTCATGAATCACACTTGAATCTTTATAGGGTAGAACGCTTTCTCTTAACCAAGGTTATCATACCTTCCTCTCCTCATTTCTGCGGTCAAAGAATTACATTACGACCCACTGCTAGGACTCCTACTCCAAATGATCTGAGGTCTAGTTGGGACTTCATATCAAGGAGATCCCTTGAACATTGGTGGGTCCAAAACTATCAATAGGATGCATATGTAAAATGGACCTCCAAATATTCGAAAATGATGCACAGTAGGCTTCTTTCCTATAAATTCTTCTTTTGGAGTCATATTATTAAGAATTTTATGGGAGTCTCGATTTTGCAAGTAGACAATTGTTATATATGCTTATCCACATAAGAAATTAGCGAGATCTTGGTCATGAAGCATGATTCTAATACATTCTTCGATTGTTCTGTTCTTCCTTTCAGCCACACCATTTTGTTTAGGGTTATAAGGAACAATTAGGCTCTCGCTTTTCAATTTATGCTTCCTTCCAAAATGCTATAATGTATTTGAAGGTATAATATTCACCATTATCAGACTTTCGTGTCTTTATCTTTCTCTCCATCACATTTTCCACTTCATTCTTTAACTCTCAAAATTTGTGAAATAACTTGTACTTGTTCTTGAGGAGATATATCCATGTTTTCGTACAATAATTGCTAACGAATCTCACATAGTATTGATGACCTATAAGAGATTTTACTACCATAGGTCCACACACATCAGAGTCTATGAGATCTAAGATTTCCATGGATGTTGTATTGCTTCTGAAAAGGGGTTTCTTCACATTCTTTCATAGAGAACATCCCTTACATATTCCTTCATGTTATTCATTGAATTCTAGGATGCCAATGGCGATTTGTTTTAGAGATAGAAATACCTTGTAGTGAAAGTGTCCATGCCTTCTATTCCATAATTGAGAAGGTATAACATATAAGTGTGCTAGTTCTTGAGGAATAGGTGCAAAAATTACATGTAGTGTTCCCTGACGAATCCCAATTATCTTACTATATTCAATACTAGAGCCCTTCCCCAAACCCAACATTTTCCATCAAAAAATGAAATCCTATCACATTTATCTTCTAGGAAAGAGATAGAAATAAAATGTTTCTTCAAACCTAGAATATAGAGTATGTTATTGATATGATTGCTTCAACCAATTTCTAGCTCCAAGGAAGTAGATCCAATTTGCTTCACAAGGTAGATCTTATTGCCTCCAAGTTTGACTGAATGAGAATATGTCCCTTTTGATAAGGTTTGGATTTGACTACATTCCCTCATGATATTTCTAGAAGCTTCACTATCAATAACCAATATATTATCATCCTTAAAAGTACCTGAGAGAGCGGAGAAGAAAATTCCATCCATCAGTTTTTTTGCTAGCTTGGAGGTGTACTTCAAGATGTATCCTTTGATAGTTACAAGGAGCTACCAAGAGTCTTTATACCTTTGTTCATATAGTTATACATTGAGAAGAAAGAGTGGATGAATTCTTCTAGATTTCTCTTCAAGAAAGGTGCCAACAAAGATGTAATATGCCAATCTCCTTCCATCACCTTAGCTCTAATCCCATGTTCAAAGAATAAAGGTATTTGTAGATTATAGATGAATTTCCTGACTCGATAACTATTTGTGATATTAGTTGGTCTTTTATAAATTTTATTTCTTATTCATCAAGAAATTGCAAAAACAATTAAGATCACAAAGAGAAAATGTACACAAGATATATGCTCCAAGCTAGGGAAAAACCCCTCTAAGGGGAAAACCTGAAAATAATTCTTCTCTTCTTATAGAATCAAATTAAAGTGAGACCTCCAAGACCCAAATACCAAAGTCAACATTCCTCCCAAGCACCAAGTTAGCCCTCCAATAGAACCTCTTCCAAATAAGTCAAAATGTTCCAAAGACAACAAAGGTCAAACTCTTCACAATCAACTCTAATGAAAGTTTTGGTTCTGCAACTTTAGGTCTATAATTCGGCCAACAATTTTCAGCCCTACAATTCAATGAAAAACCTTAATATAGTTGTATATGTGGACAAAAAAGATCGATTTTTCAAGTTTCCCTCCCTCGCTTTCACTTCTTCTTTCCCACAGACATCCCTCTCTTCATTTCCTTCTTATCTTGATGCAATTTGAACTTGTCAAGTGATCCAAATGAGTCAAAGTCTTGTCCAATTTATACTCTTATTAATGGGTAAAATAGGCCTCTTCTAGAGCAACTTCTGCTTGGCAAGGTTGACTTGATTTGGAGGATAAATTGACATTCTAGCCTAAAAAATAATGATTTTCTTTTGTTACAACAAGTCTAAATAGGACTATAATACATGAAAAACATTCTTATTTAAATAATTGACAAGCCCTAAAAGCATGAAGAACAAGTTTTGACCTAGAGTTTCAGAATGAAACCCATGCTTTAACAAAAAAAAAAAATTACAAAATCATTATGAAGACCAAATCTAGTTACAGTCTCCAACACTTATAACCTATGGCTTCCACCATGAATCAACCTTGATACAAACATCTACACCATATAATACATATACATCCCTTGGACATACACATATAGGTTTTATGTCTATTGAACTGCACATTGTTTATATTTACCATGCAATATGGTATATATGTTTAATACACATAATACCTATACTCTACCACATGCCTTACAAAAATGCATGTAGAGGCAGTTGAGACCTAGATGCATATGATTACACATGAGATGGCTGTAGTTAGGTGACTAGATAAATGATGGTAGGAGAAAGAGATACTCCCCCCTTGCTCAATTACATCACATGGGGAGGGGGGGTTGCTATTCTATTTTTGGATCGACATTCCACACAGTGATGTAACGATTCTCCACAAGTCTTATCATCCTACAAAATGTAGGGATTCACCACCTCTCTACTAACCTCATGGGGGGGTGGACATCCATCACAATACAAATCATTGATTTCCTCCCATTCATTCTTCGATCTTTATATTTGCAGGGAATTCCCCCTCCCCCATTGACGTCACAAGGGGAGCAACCCATAGAAATTGTAGTCATCAATCCTTGGCTAATATTCACCATTCACCCAGAAAGACTCGTCCTTTTCCAATAGTCGAAGACCTATTTCTTATGAGTATTATGTCTTAGGGGCTAGGTTACACCCCTTGGTCGACTGGTCAAAGATATATGACCTAATTCTTTTTTTATTAATATACTCCACCATAAACACTGTTGAGATATGGCTCCATTAACATGCGCTATATGGTTTATATGTAGGAACATGTGTCTATAAACCATACTGTAAGCAAGTGTTGTTGTAAACGTGGTTCACAGAGACTTGATTCAGACGTCGACCTACATTCCTCCATAACACTTTGAATTGGACACAGGAAGTTGAACCCCCCACCCCTAAATACCATCACTTATTCTATTATATTATGGTCATATACCATAACCAATTGTTTTGATAAACGTGTTTCAAAAAGTCCCAAATAAGAGGTTGTACTACTTCTATCTGCATTGCATCCATTTAGTGATGGGGTCCGACCCCAACTCCAACTCTAAAGTATTAAAATCATTTTTCTATATGACAAAAAGAATAATGGAACCGTTATGGTCTTCCTTCTGTCTTCTCAATATACCATCAATTTAATACTACAAATAATGAAATAATATTGGTTATGAAACTGTGGAATAGTTAGTTACAGTTCTCCATTATGATGTCGTGTGCAAAGAGACTAGGTACAATTGTTATTTAAAATCCAAGTTTACTATGTTATTATATTGGATCCAAACCATAGTCCTAAAGAGGTTCTTTTGTTACCCTTTTGATCTATAATGCCTGTGATCCTATAGGTTGTTTAATTCTTCATGTAAGAGCCAATACATAATACATGCACATATGTATATATGAGGACTATAACCATATCGCTGAATATTCAATTTACCCTACAATGATGATTAGGTACTACACTTACTATAATACGACTAGGCCTACAGTACCTTATACTTAGGCTTAATTTACACAACGATTACACACACACATAGCATTATAAAACAAATGGTTGGGTAATACATATAAAGGTGTTTCTATTAACATAGCACAAAGTCCACAACTATCTCTACCCAAAGTGAGGTTATACATATGCACATGTATTCTAGTATTACCTTCTTGAACATAAATTATGTCAATGTTGACAACCCAAAATCTATTCTCCACACAATATCGAGAATATATGCATGTATATATTCATGGTGGAGAGCTCAATTCTGATCCAATAAATATCATTATATACATGTATATAACATAGATAAAATGTCACTTCAATCCCATGGTGCTAAAATAGATTTACCAAGAGTGTAAGGAATTATCAATGACATGACAAAGAATAACATTTATTTATTCCGAGGATTAGGGAAGGTAAAATGCAAGACCTAGAATTTGGGTGTATGTTACTAGAAACTTGGACTATCATCTATGTAAAATAGATAGACCAATATTCAGGGACAAAAAGGAAGATAGCTTCAACATTACTATTCAAGCACATGATTATGCTAATTTTTTTTTTCTATCTTTCATCACTACGATAAACAACCTCCAAAATTTTTCCTACACTTGAATTTTGGAGCCTACTGTGGATCTTGTGATTGGTCATCCTATGGTAACTTCTTGATCGTTCGAAGTCACTTTATCACACATGCTCAGTTCACAAAAATTCATGAGTGCATTCTTTTATGAAAGCTTGAACGAACATAGAACACTTCGTCAAGATAGTGCCTATGCAATGTTCAACCTATGTCAACAATTAGTTCTTACTTCCATTGATAGTCCCTCACCTTTTGTCACATTTTCACTTCTATTTTAGTGAGTTTTTCAAACTATCAATTTTGCGCAGCTTCATTTTCACAAGAGTTGTATTAATGTTTTCAACTACAACTTTAGCATAAATTCACTTTAATTAGTATCTATTTTGTTATCTTCACTCTGTCATGTGTCCTTTTAACCATCTCTTTCAGATTGCAAGTGTCATTCACACTTTTGTTGCACATATAGAAAATGTCATATTTTAGGATGTCAAGTGTCACACGTTGTATACAATCTAGTTCCTGTGCATTTAAAGGGGTAATATTTGTTACAATGAGATTTTCTCATCATGTAATCATGTATCATACACATTTACAAATTTTTGAGCACTGTCACACAAGCGTCGTCACTATTGTCGCAAAGTGTATCTTTTGTGTCACACTTGGTGTAGGTTATCGTAAAGTTGTTGCATTAAGGAAAGGATATTTTCCATGTGCTCTGAGTGTTCCATGTTGTTTCATCAAGTGTTCTAAGTGTGTGGTCATGTTGAGAGTCATGTTTTTTATTACCATCCTCTCACTGATCCAACACTTTGTCAAATTGGGAAAAGTCTCTAACCAGACCTCTGAACCTCCTTTAGCCAACCTGAACTACACATTGGGTAGTCTCATCCCCCAAGAAATAGCCTTGTCTCTTAGCATGATGTAATGTGTAATTTCTTCCTTCCATAATTGCACACTACACAATCTCAGTTCTCATCCCCATCCCTTGAGCTTGAGAACTATGCAATCCTTTCCTCTAGCCAATCTTCTTTGTGCTTTGCGTAGTCTCAAGCATCAAGCCTCAGCCTTGAGCTCTTAAAATGCACAAATTCATAATCACTTGGAATTTTCCACTCTTGAACAACACATTGGGAAAATTTAAGCCTCATGCATAAAACATGAGCCCTTGAACCCCTCAACTGTGCAACCTCCCAACCTATTCTCTTATCTCAACTATGCATTAGGAAACTTGAAGCCTCAACATAGACCTTGTGAGTCCCCCAACTATGAAATCACTCAATTTAGGTCTTCAGAAATGCACACTATGGAGTATCAAGCCTCAAGCCCCAAAATTGATCTCTTGGGTCCCTCGAGTACGCATTCCCTCTGCGAAGGTCTCTAGAACTACACATTGCACAGTCTCAAGCCTTAGCCCTAGACCTTGACCTCTAAAACTACACAATCCCTAAGTTAGTCACTTGACCAGTAACCAGTTCCATCTGCAACAAGTGATTCCATGAAGCATGTTAGATTAGGGGTTTATAAGACTAATTTCATGTTGTCATGATTGGATTTTAGTCATGGGTATTCTTTCATGCTATGACAAGATGATGATGAAGGAGAAGGAGAAGGAGACCATGCTAAGAGACACCTATGGAGCTAAAGAAATCAGATGACCATCAGGTGAGAAGACAGAGAAAAATAGGATTAAAATAAAATGCAAAATATCAAGAGCACACTAAATACTCCTTATCTTCAAGTCATGCTGAGCAGAAATAAAATTTTGTGTTCTATTTGTTGAGAAGACACAAAGAAACTGCAACAAAGAGTGACTTGACACTGCCATGTCATGATGTAGTCTATTTCATCAGTGTCATGTTATCTTGTGTCATCAGACATCATGTTCCACATCATTTTATTGATTATGTAAATTCTATAATGAATAAGTATAATGTAAAGTGAAGGTCTAAGATTCATTCATGAAATGTGAAAAGTCATATAGGGTGTCAAAAGGTCATAGATAAGTTGAACTGTCATGAGGGTAGTCCAACGGTAACAAGGGAGGTGAATGATCACTCCACTTGTTATATATACACCCCCATTGTACAAGAAGAGGAATATTTACCTTTCCTTCTCCCATAAGACATCAAAGAGACTGAGTCAGTACTTTTGGGGAGCAAGTCATGTCTCCAATGCTCCACTATTGGAGCTGGTGATGTTTGTTGTATTCATATATCTTGTGACTTTTACTTAACACTTGAAGCCCAATGGCCAACATGTTTTCATGCATGTATTTTTAATGTTTTTTATATTGTTATTTGAATTTTTATGATTCATGTTTTCTTTCACTTGTACTAAAGTAGTTAAACTATTTCAGTTATTTTAGTGCTTATCTTATTGAAAATGTGTTGTAATGGTTGTAACAATCATCACATATATGTGGACTATTCTTCTTGATGTTAGGTGATTATTTTTCTACTTGTGTGCGCCTATACGAGAGTGGGAATATTACTTGTCTCTTAGTGTTCAATTTTCCTCCCTCTACAGTAGAAGAACATTGATAGACCTACACCCAAACATTCAATCAAAACACTTACCTTCTTTTCGCAAAGGCATATACATGCTTCTCTCACTTGCTAACAAATAAAGCCAACGAAATGCTCTAAGAATATATGGCAACCAACACGATACTTCATATGGGGATACTATTCCGCACGGTGTGAGGTAAAATTGGGACTTCACATTGAGGAGACCCCTTGGTTTATGGATTTCCAACACCCATCAATAAATGGTGCTAGAAGGAGACCTAGATAATAGATGGTACCCATTGAGTCTTCTTTGAATATCTTATCCAAAATGACTCTCTCGCAAATAATCATCCCAAGATGTTTTTCTAAACAGCTTAATGTTACCATCCTTGTGGAAGTTCTCCATAACCTGTCCCAATTGAATTTTGATGGCAAAAGTGAATTAAGTCTCTGTGAACATCTATTTCAAGTTGTCCATTTTTTCCTTTCTAATGGAATATATTGCAAGGTTGTAATGGCTAGATTTCTCACCCTCACGTTTAAAGGTCATGTTAAGAGATTGTGTCATATATTACCTACTTCTTATATCCATTCATTCGAGCAACTCGCGAAGGAGGTTCATAAATAATTTAATAGGTATGAATACCCTGATGTTCTTAAAAGAGTTAATCGACTGAGAATGAAGCTTAATGAATGGATTGAGGATTTTTCTAATCAATTCCTTCCCCTTTATTATGAATTTCTTGGAGAATACACATATTGGGATTTATTTAAAGAAAAGTTGAAGAATTTGTTTCATATCTCTTTGCACGATGAATCTCAACCCCATGATGTTTTTACTTTCCCAACTCTTGTAAATCCTAAGACACCTCAAATTTCAGAGGAGGAACCTACTACTCCTTTTTCTCCTTTTCCTCCTCCTTTTCAAGTCCCGATGAAGGTGCCTCCTCATAATGATAATGAAGTTTGGAAATATGCACACCAAATTCCTAGCCCATCTTTTCGTTTCCCTTCCGCTTTTCATCATTTAGAGATAATGGAAGAAATCTTGAAATTGCTCATGAAGCCTATGGTGATGACTAATTTTGAATCTGATTTAGATTCTTGTCCTCCTCTATCTTCATTTTCTAATGATCCATTGAACCATGGTTTTCTTAATTAACCTATTCCAAATCCATGCAGTGAATAGGTGCAAGGTAGCCACATTTCACATGTAGAGGAGTAGGAAGGTAAATATTCTTTCTATATTTTTTCTATTTTGGAAAATGCTCTATGCAAAGATGAAACTTCCTCATTATTAGCTGACTTTCAATCCACTAATCCCTATATTGAATCAAATGAAATATGTTCTTTCAATAAATCTCAAATCTTGAAAAACAATAATCGTAACAATGATGACTTAGTTGACATATGAGATGATGAATGTCTAAGTGTACCAATTGATCTTTTGGTGTCTCATCAAAAATATTATTTGTTCAAGGAAAATTTTCTTATTGAAACTTCATCTTCATGTCACTATGCCTTATGCTCTCTCGTTTGTGATGCATACACATGTGATGAAGATACTCCATGGTATTCAAGTTCTTCATCCAATGAGTTAAGTTGTTAATTGGAAAAAGTTAGTGAGGATATCCATGATGAAAGAGAGAACAATAAAATAATTGATTATCCTTTCCATACCTCAACATCTATATTTTTACATAAATATAATTCTTCAAATAATATTGCTTAGGAAATTTCCCCAATTCATTCATTTGCAGATTTTGATCATAAGAATCTTTGGATTTAAGTAATCTGAATGTTGAAGTTGTAAAACCCGATCAAATGAATTATAGAGATGGTTTCCATTTGGCTAGTAGTGGTCTTATTGAAATTAATGATATTATCTATCCTCACGCCATGCACGATTTGGTAAAATATTCAAAATGTGATTTTAGAATCCTTGAAAGTTTTGAGACTTGTCAGGGAGTCAACACAATTCAACTTCCATTAATTGTTATGAAAGGATACCATGACTCTGGTGAGGTCCCTAAACTAAGTCATATCTGGTTTATCTCATGAAATATTTCTCTTTTTCATGGTTTCATTGGATGTAAATTCCTTCTTGAAAGTTGTTTGGTATTACAAATGTAGTCTTTGGAGCTTTCAATTTTTTATTTCTAATCATATTCATGAATCTTCTTTAGGTGATTCATCTTCATGCAAATATTTTGTATCACACTTGGGTTTGGAATGTGTATCTTGCATAGAATCATGGAACTATGAAGTTAACCATTTCAAAAATTATCTTTGGCCGAGTAAACATATCTATCGAATTCATTTCAGAATAGTCAACTCCTAGTTTTTCTTATGAATGTTATATCACAAATATTGTTCTTCATCGCACCTGAAATCCTCTTGAGTTTTACTAAATGCATGAGTTATTGTGTGAATCAAATTCTTATTCATGGGTAGGAAGATGATTCATTTTTTCAAGGCATCCATAAATATGTTCAAATTGATTTGTCTTTTTTATCTTCTAAGAATCTCATGCCACAAACACTCCATCTAATCATAATATTAATTGTTATTGATTTTATCCTTTTCCCACTAGTATATATGATGTCAATTTTTTCAAATCAATTAATATGTTTGGTTTATCTCTGGATTCAGATACTTTTCAAATATTTGAGATACCTCATGCTTTGATGATGATTATTCCAGGTCCACACTATCTTGGAATGTCTATTGAATATTATCAAATCCATTTTCCCACATAATATTCTTATCCCGATATCGCGCTTTTAATTGAAAATTTATTGTTTCAATGTTCTCAAGGTTTTGAAAAGTATTTTTTTTGAATTTAAAAATCCAATCATTGAGTGGTTGGAGCAATATTAGTTGGAATCTCCATTAGAAATAATAAGTTTTATCAATTTCTCATCCATGTTGAGTATAGTGCAGATGAAGATACATTTTCAAGAATCTCCCGAGGTTTGTATTCTTACAGTATTCAGAAAAGTGTAAGAATGTGAAGTGGTTATAAGTAGTGGTTGTGAAATAACTCTTTGTCAACACACAATACCTTCAATTTGATGTGCAAAATATTCAATATTTTATCTTTTCTTTTGCACATTGTTTTATCTTAGTTTTAATCGAACATATCTTTGTGATTGTAGGTCAGGAACAACTATGGTGGCTACATTGGAAATATCAATAGACACTATCCTTACCTTCTAACTGGTTATGTTAGGAGTAGGTTTAGTTGCATGTTAGTTTGTTTTGCACACTCATCCTACACACATTTTTTGTAGTTCCTCTTGTGCTTTCTATATTTTGTCTTACATCCTCTGTTCAGTTAGGCTATTGTTTTTTTCCTCCTACTTTTATTTCTTTATTGTGTTTTTGTGTTTTGTATCTTTTTTATTGAAGACTTTGCATTAAGGATGTCCTATTTGGTCTCAAAAGACAATGTGGAAAAGTAGAAAAGGACTTTGTGACATTGCAATGTTTGGCTAACTCTTGTCCTTCTTCCTTGTATTGGTTACACCTTTAGGTCAATGAGGTTTCGACAAAAAATATGATCCTTGCATAAGGAAAGCCTTGTTTCAAACCATGATGTCCATGTCTATTCTGGAAACATCATGCCTACAATTGGGTCTTTATGTTTTAGTGTTTTAAGGTTGATCCAATTATGTAGAGAAATACAAGGGGAAAATCTAAATGAGGAAACCAATATGAGAAGTCTTATATATGTTTCTCTGAAGGGAAAACCTCTTCTTCTCTCAATAAGTTGGGATCCCTCTTCCACCCTTGAACTAAACAAATGCTGATGAAAGTTCCTATATAAAATAAATAAGTAAAGATGAAATAAGAGAAAGACTTCTTATGTAGAGAGGTGAAGCAAGCAACTTCATCAGAGTATAGTCCACACCTAGTAGAAGCAAAGCAATGTTTATGTCCCTGAAATGACTTTGTCAGGGTATTGTCTATGCTTCCTAGTAGTGGAGAAACACTAAATATGGAAAACTATACTCTAAAAATCTAAATCGTGCAAACTTCATTATTGAAGTGACTTTGTCAGGGTATTTTCTAGGCTTGCTCATACTGGAGAAACACTAAAGATGAAAAACTCTACTCTAAAATTCTAAATCGTGCAAACTTCATCACCCTTTCATGATTCGAAACACTATGTGATCATTTATCTTGTGTTTTTGTTTAACGGAATAAAGGAATGAAGGGGACCATATTTATGCATGGGGTAAGTGTGAATGACATGGTATTATGAATGATGAATCAATAATCCTTGAAGAACTAGACCTTGCACAAAAGAATTGACCAAGTCATAGAAGCTAGAGTTCTACGAGTGTTTCACCAAATGTCGTTGCCGTGACAAATACCCTCTAAATTTTTACCTAAAATTTAGTTTTGGACCCTATATGGATCTTGCGATCGGTCATCTCATGGTAACTTCTTTATTAGATGAAATTACTTTCTCACACATTCTCAATCCACAACCATTTTGTGAGAATTATTTTACACAAGCTCCAACAACCATAGAAAATTCCAACAAGACAGTTCATCTACGATGTTCAACCCATGTAGATAGTGAATGCAGATGGTCATTGACAATCCCTCACTTTTGGCTACATTTGTACTTCTATTTTGGTTTGTTTTTCAAATTCTCTCTTTTGCACACCTTCACTTTCACAAGTATTGTTTTCATGTTTTCGACTGCCACAATTTCTTTCTTTCAATTTAATTAGTACCACTTTCATGTCATCTCTAGACTGGAATGTGTTGCTTTCACTATTGTTCGCATATTGCAAGTGTCATTTGCACTTTTCCTACTCATATAGAAAATGACTTCTTTTAACATGTTAAGTGTTGCACTTTGTATGAAAGATAGTTTTGTTGTGTTTGAAGGGGTAATCTTTGTGATAATGTGTTTTTCTCATCATGTAAACATGTATCATACTCATTCCCAGAGTTTTAAGCATTGTCACACAAGTGCTTTCACTATCATCACAAAGTGTATCTTTGGTGTCACACATGGTGTAGGTCATCAAAAAAATTGTTGCATTAAGGAAAGGATGTTGTTCATGTGTTCTCTTTGTTGCATGTTGTCTCACCAAGTGATCTAAGTGTCTGTTCATGTTTAGAGTTGTGCTTTTTCATAGCTTCCTTTCATTGATCGAACACTTAGTAAAATTGGAAAAACTTTTTGACCAAACCATTCAACCTCCTTTAGCCATCCTCAACTGCACATTGTGTAGTCCCAACACTCAAGTAACAACCATGTCTCTTGGAATTATACAATGTCTAGTTTCTTCCTTCGATAACTGCACATTGCACAATCTTAGTGCTCAGTCCCAACCCTTGAGCTGTAGAACTGTGCAATACTTATGTCCAACCAACCTTCTTTATGCATTGTGTAGTCTCAAGCATCAATCATTGACCTTGAGCTCTTGAACTATTCCATTGTGCAATCACTAGGAATTTTTCCCTCTCTAACTAAGCATTAGGAAATTCTAAGACTCAAGCCTAAAGCCTAAAGCTTGAGCCCTTGAACCTAGCAACTGTGTAACCTCCTAGCTTGCTCTCCTACTTGAACTATGCATGGGGAAATTTTAAGCCTCAAGCTTGACCTCTTGAGTCCCTCAAATGCAAAATGACTCAACCTAAATGCAAAATGACTCAACCTAGGCCTTCATAACTGCACACTACATAGTATCAAGCCTGAACCTAGTCCTTCGACTATGCAGTCCCTCTACCTAGTCCTCCAGAACTACACATTGTGTAGTCTCAAGCCTCAGTCCTGAAACTTGACGTCTAGAGATACAAAGTCCAAGACTTAGTCACTTGACCAATCACTAGTTCCATCCCCAACAAATGATTTCCTGAATCATGTTACAATAGGGGTTTATCATACTATTGTCATATTTTCATGAGTGGATTTCAGTTGTAGGTATTATTTTATGCTATGAGAGAATGATGATGAAGGAGATGGAGAAGGAGACCATGCTAACAGATATGATCATCAGGAGAGAAGACATAGGAACATAATATTACAATACAAGGTAGAAGATGAAGACCACATTGAAGGCTCCTTATCTTCAATTCATCAGGAGGAGAAAGAAAATGCCATGTCCTATCTCTGAAGAATACACAAAGAAACTAGCAGGAAAGAGTTACTTGAAAATGCCACATCATCGTGTAGTCCATGTCATGAATTTCATGTCATGTAGATAAACCATTGTCAGGCAACCCTATCCTGACTAGGAAAATATTACAAAATTGGGACATTCTCGAGGTATTCACGAGAGCCATATATAGACAATAAAAAGAGAAATGAGATGCAATATTTTACTTCGATTTCACTGAGCCATTCGTGCATGCTAAAGGATAAAGAGTACATGGAGTCAGTGAGCCTCGATCATAGAAATCCTACTATGTAGACCCCATTTCAAGGAATTTCTTACATGTTGGTGCGGTTTCTATGAGTTCCATAGGAACCCATGAGTAGAGCACTCTACCCAAACCTTCTGATCTCATACATGCTAAAGTTTCAAATGGTTATTATTTAAGAATTGTGTGGTCGGTGGTGTCTGATTTTCTTTCCATTTCGAGTGTAACTGACCGCAAGACCTTATAATTGGAGCCTTCAACATTTAGGGCCCATGACCATCCAGATCTAGTGATTCTCAAGTAGACTATAGTTGAGAGCCCAAGAGTGACTTCGAATTGAATGTTGGATATGTAGGGGTGGAAACTTAAGAAACCCCTTAAGGAATTAAGAGTAAAAGGAACATAACCCACCAAGATACAAATCTAAACTAGGGACATTATCATTGCAGTGATGAAATTGAATATAAATCACTGAGAATTGGTATAGTGTAATAATTTTGTCATAACTTCCCATATCAGAGACCATGAAAAAAGAGGCTACAACCTTTAGTGTATTGAGAGAGTACAAGAGAGTCTTTTATTAATTGAATAATCAATTTCATGTAGAATAGTTGTGTTACACCCCAAAAAATACATGGAAAGACAGTTGTTGGAAGAGGGTTCATAGAAAAGTGAAATGAGATCACAAAACACCATAACTGGGAGACACAATGCACACTTATGTGCATCCCATATAATAAATGCATAATTGTTGATATGATGAGTGACATGGACAACTTTAATATGGATATGTAGCTCTTCAACAAAGGTGGTCATGTTTCATTTCTTTTGTCGAGAAAGGAGGTTTGTGAGGCCTGGTGATGTCTATTTCTAGGCATGAGGGAAGACACCATGATTCAAAACCATTATTAAACAATTAACCTAATGATGCTCATGCAACGGATTTAATTTTCGTCACACCTTAGACATTGGTATGTGGTATAGTCAATAATTGTTATGCTCATGGTAGGCCAGATGGCTTGTCATTCTCAATATTTTGACAGTAGCCATGACATCCCATGGATTGTTGAAGAAATATGGGGAAAGATGGATTCATGTCACAAAATAAGGGAGGGCTTCTATTATTCCCACATCTATGATATAATCAATACAATCATTTACATTGTTCCAACACCTTTGCAACAATGACAATACCATATTAATTAATCATGGAGACAATGAAATCACAGATCGTAGATCATATATGAATAATACCATCTTTGACCATAGATGTAAACATATATTCACTATCATGGAAAATACGTGAGAAAAGCTATCTTGAAAACCTTTGGGCAACTGATTCTAGAACTAGGACTCTCCATCAAACTATAGATAGCTACAACCAAGCTCTCACTTGCGTTTGTCACCCCTGATGTAGATTCTAGAGACTGAGGGGTCTTTCATTTTGAGTTCTTTTGTTAGCATTTTGACTGCCCTATTTTAATAATCCAAATAATCTTTTTAACTTCTCTATGGCGTTGTTCCAACAGCTCAGACCTTCTCTCTTTTTCTTGGCTACTTATCCCTTTCTTTTTGTGTTTTTCCTCTACGTCCTTCCTTTTCATTTTCCCTCTACAACACTAATTCTCACTTTTGACTTTACTGCTAATTTGTTCCTCTCCCACGCTCTCAATAAAATCTCTCTCTCTTCTCCTACCTTGTGATTTCTCTTGCACTATCATTTCTCTCTAATAATCCCCTCTCCTATCACAATCCTACCAGTCAATAAGAAGGGTTCACATGTCCAATAGTTTCCATATTCTTTTATTGGTTGGCTTGCTATAGTGGGTAGTAAACATGCTATACCAATTTGAAGCTTAGTATTTTTTCATTCCTCTTTTAATTATTCTCCTTTTTCCTTATAATTTTTTTTAAAGAAAACATGGGCCTATGTACTCCTCTTGTTGTTCAATAAATTTTGAAAATACGAGGCCATTAAATTTGACCACCTAAATTTTAAGAGTAGGCATGACCAGCTTAGGTTTTCTTTCTCGTAGCAAGGAAATATCCAACACCTAAGAAATTAGCCTCCCACAGTCTCTAGAATCTCTATCCCTTAAGTTAGCCGATTATTTTTTGTACTTAAAATACATGACATATATGCAATGCATTTCACAAATGGAAATGTGATTGGGGATGTCACAACTGGAAAATGAGTACTGTGCATGGATTGGTTTTGAAATATAAACATACAAAACACTACAATGTATTTGCATCACTGGTGGACATCAAGAGGATGTTATGTAACTAGTGATTCACTATGGACAAACCTGATTTAAAGCTGGCTTGTGTGGAAGGACACTTATGGTGCCACTCACACAATGATGTTCCTTTTGGATCAAGTGACACAAATCTCTCACCTATCTCTTCCTCTAATTAATCATGATTATCTTTGTTATCTATGGATACTATTTTTATATGTTTTATAATATTCTATCAGGAATCTAGTTTTTAGGGTTGGATGACTAATTGAAAGTGCTATTATGTTTTTCATATTTTTTTTAAAAAATGTTGGTTAAAAATTTAAATCACTAGTTAATTTGTAAGTTAACATTGGCCTCTGTGATCATCTAAACAATTCCACTTAAGAAATACAATACTTTCCCATTAATAAAACGTTTTACAATTTTAACCAAAAAAAACCATAGACATTTATTCCACTCAGATATAAAACTAAAAAACAGTATTCAAATAAGAATAAACCTTATGTTATACTACCCGTTTCATTTTAGTCTGTCTACAATACCCGTGTCATGTTACTCTTCCTACAATACGATATCTAATGTCTTCAACTAAAATGTATAAACAACATGATCCAAAAATCTTAATTATAACCAATGTGATCAACATCCATGTTACTTAGTCATTCTATATACCATTGGGAATAGAAGGGACATTTCTACAAAAACTACATTATTGAATTTTAAAGCACCTAGCATAAGAACCACACAAATCCTTCTTGATCCATTCATTTGTTGGATTGCTTTGAAACTTATGATAAAGTAAGCTAAGATTTTCATACCTTCATATTAGTATAATCATATTAAAAATATTAATTTGGTTCATATAAGTTGAAGGTTTTATTTGTATCTACCATTAATAAATATACCATTTAGATTTACTAAAGAATATTATTGCAATAAAAATATTATTATTATCATTATAATTAATAAT